>CM030847.1:3487776-3527776 GCA_018105865.1 Metaphire vulgaris | reverse complement strand
GACCTCGGCCATCCGCAGTACTACGGTCTCCTGTACAAGATCGTCGGCTGTTCGTTCGTCAGCGCCATCTTCTCCGTCGGTTTCCTTGGCAACCTGATGGTCGTCTACGTCGTGCGGAGGTCGCGGAGCATGCGCACGACGACCAACTGTTACCTGGTGTCGCTGGCGGCGGCAGACGTGCTCCTGCTGGTGTCCGCTCCGCTGCCGACGATCGTCGAATACTTCCTGATCGTCGACGAGTCGCTGTTCGGAGCCGGTGGTTGTTCGATCATGGTCTTCTGTCAGTACCTCGGCGTCAACCTGTCGTCGCTGTCGATCACCGCGTTCACCGTCGAGCGCTACATCGCCATCTGTCACCCGATACGCGCCCAGACCCTCTGCACGATCACCCGTGCGATGCGCATCATTGCCGCCCTGTGGGCGTTCGGGGTCGTGTACTGCGCCCCGTGGCTGGGTCTGACCACCGCCAGGGTGAAGGTCTTCGCCGACGGGACGCAGATTCGGTTCTGCGATTTCAAGCTGGCGCGAAACTACTATCTTACCTACTACGTGGCCGACCTGATCATCTTCTACGTCGTTCCGCTGCTCCTCACCTGCGTCCTGTACGGACTCATAGCCCGGATCCTCTACCGGAGCAGCCTCCTTGGAACGCCCGGGGCCGGACCCGGGACCAGGGCGGCGCACGGCGACGTCCGTCTCCACGGCGACGCGGTCGTCAAGGCCAACGGCGGTCGCGCGACTGTCGTTGCCAGGTCCAATCGGGCAGCGACACAAGTCAGTTCAAGGATTCAGGTGAGCACCCGTCCACCTGCTAACCGAGCTCAACTGACCCGACTGCTTCACTGTCGTCGGTTTTAACAAGGACTCGTCCGCTGACTCAGCAGAAATCATTTTCTAATGACTGCACTTATATTTTATTTATCTCCAACTGAATACATCGTGTATTATTACAGGATCGGTTAACCCAGTGTGCGTGTTTGTGTGTGTGTGTGTGTGCGTGTGTGTCTGTGCTTGTCAGATTATTGGCTTCATATTGTTGCGTGATCCTCTGGTTGACCGCTTGCTGGTCTAATTGGTCGCGCGCGAGATGACGTCAATGCATACGTCATTATTACAGAAGACATACGCGTCAAAAATCGCAGGAAAATGCGAGAGCGATCGAAGGACGCCGGAAATAAGAAGAGGAACAGGAATAGGAAAAGGAAATTCTTTTTTTTGCTTTCGCGCTGACGTCGTCTTAAAACTATCATCTTCATTGCAGGTGGGCAGGTGGAGAGTGAAGTGGGGTGAGACCATGAGAGGAAGGGAAGGGGAACGAGGAAGACGAGGGCAACTAAGATAAAAGGAGGGGTTGAAAGGACGAGTGAAGTCAGAGGTCTCGGCTTTTCTCTCCTCTGCGTCCTTAATCTGCTGTGTCAATTTACTTTAATTTACTATTTCGAAATAATAATAATAATAATAATAATAATAATAATAATAATAATAATAATAATAATAATAATAATAATAATAATAATAATAGGCTTACGGAAAATACGTTCAACCTAAGCTGTTCAGCACGGACGGAGTGCTTTAATCAAAGATTTTTCGTCTTGTCATAAACAATAGGCGCATGTGACGCTATAGAAGTCCAATAGAGAGACAACATGAAATCCGGGATATGCTGCTATCTGTAACTTACTTACTTAACCTAGAAGTTTTAATTAATAACGGAAGATATCTATGGCTACCTGTCTACTAATCTGCACTGTTCGATCGGCGTGTCTTCTGTAATAATGACGTAGGCACTGACGTCATCTCGCGCGACCCCAACGAGTATATTCCATACCTTAGAATGAATAATAGATTAATTTATCTACAATAATAATAATAAATAATAATAATAATAATAATAATAATAATAATAATAATAATAATAATAATAATAATAATAATAATAATAATAATGATGATGATGAATGATGATAATAATAATAATAATAATAATAATAATAATAATAATAATAATAATAATAATAATAATAATAATAATAATAAGGCTCAAACACTTTTAGAACAGCTTTTGGGATTTATTTTTATTTTTATTTCGTGAGCGAAATATGTTTGAAATTCGGCGAAAGGACCCGAGTGCCATGATCTCTTATGTGCACAGCGCTTGAAGAGAGTATAAACAAGAACGGTATTACAACGAAAGCGCTACATAAATCCACGAGTTTTTGCGCATACTTACTTGCCAGCGCAAACCTTTCTTTGGATTCTATCTCTTGCCTTGAACGCCCGCGCACCATCAACTCTAACTTCACAAAATTTCGCCATTTCTGTTAATGTTTTGGAATAAAGTAAGTCTTCGTGACGTCATTCTGTCGCCTATGGTTGACCTATAAGGGTCGTGCTAAGTTTGGTCAGTAGACCTATAGCATACTAATCTTAGGCCATCCTGTTTCGGGTCAATGAACTTTCGGCAAATGACTCGATAGCTTTATGGAGCGCATTTTCTGTCGCAGCAGTATCCTCTCGACCGAGATCAATGGAAGCGCAATTTTCCCGCCAGTCGGTCGCTATCTCGTCTGAGCAGACGACTTCCGGGGCAATTGCATTCGAGGCGGACGACTGCTTTTTATAGCGCATTCGTTTCGCAGATAAAACAGAAGGCGGACGACACGCAGCTCCGTCGCATTCATGAGTCTGATTCTCCGGCGAATGAATCGCGTCCGATGTGGAAGTTAATACTTTGAAGAACAAGAACAAGAACAAGAACAAGCGGAGAAGTGGAGATATACAGAGAAGAATCAGGCTGTACGTAGCAGTTAAGAATGTTCAGAACACAAGTGACGACTGAAAAGGCTGAAGAAAAGTCTCTTCATCTACGATTTTCCGAGTTCCATAAGCATCACTTCATAAGAATTGTAAATGTATGTAAAAATGTATTCTATACATAAGAAACAACTTACAGTACATTCGTTCTCCTCTTCATGCATGCCTATACTACTACTACTACTACTACTACTACTACTACTACTACTACTACTACTACTACTACTACTACTACCACTACTACTGCTACTACTGCTACCACCACCACCACCACCACCACCACCACTGCACCACCACCACTGCTGCACCACCACCACCACCACCACCACCACCACCACCACCACCACCACCACCACCACCACCACCACCACTGCACCACCACCACCACTGCCACCACCACCACCACCACCACCACCACCACCACCACCACCACCACCACCACTGCTGCTGCTGCTGCTGCTGCTGCTGCTGCACTACACTACCACCACCACCACTACCACCACTACCACTGCTGCTGCTGCTGCTACTACTACTACTACTACTACTACTACTACTACTACTACTACTACTACTACAAATAATATTAACTGGGTTAAGTGGTTTAGTAGGACTGTTCGACTATGTCGAAACCACTGTCACCATACAGTTCATCCGTCTAATCCAACTTCTGTTTATCTGTTACTTTTGATTCTAAAAAAGAAAACGCCGACACAGTCCGCAGTACACCACTGCCAGTCTGTCTATGATGACGAGTAGACAAGACTTTCGTAGGCTTAACTTAAATGTAAAATCGAAACGGAATCTCGCGCGTCGTTGATCGGTGAATTTTCAGGTGACGAAGATGTTGGCCGTCGTCGTCTGCGTCTTCGCCGTCCTGTGGCTCCCGTATCGCGTCTACGTCGTCTACAACTCATTCGCCAGGCGGCGCTTCGAGGACCACTGGTTCCTTCTGTTCTGCCGCATGATGGTCTACATAAACAGCGCCGTCAACCCAATCCTCTACAACGTCATGTCCGTCAAGTTCCGGCGCGCCTTCCGCCGGCTTCTCTGCTGCTGCAGCTGCGGAGGAGGAGGAGGAGGGGGCGGAGGAGGAGGAGGAGGAGGGGGAGGAGCGGGCGACAAGGGCACCACGCTGAACTCGTCGCACGTGACAGGTGGTCACGAGGTCGTCCTCGTCGAACTGAAATGATGACGTCACCGGAAATATCTACTACGTCGGGTTCGCTTGATGGGCTCGACGCAATCACTCGATTTACAGGAACAAGACACAGCGACGCTGCTGCTGCTGCTGCTGATGATGATGATGATGATGATGATGATGATGATGATGATGATGATGATGATGGTGATGATGATGATGATGATGATGATGATGATGATGATGATGATGATGATGATGATGGTGATGATGATGATGATGGTGGTGGTGGTGGTGATGATGATGAAAATGATGAAAATGATGATAATGATAATGATGGTGGTGATGATGATGATGGTGATGATGGTGATGATGATGGTTCTGGCGTTTGAGATGTTTTGGGCAGACAAAAACAAGAATATTGCAGTAAATTATCAAAATATTCGAAAGTCACTGTAATTGCTTAGCCTATAATAGCAGTTAAATATACTTTCATTCGCTAGATGTCGTTGCATTGTGCTTTGTCTTCCTGGCAGTGGCGGCTCCACAGGGGAGGCCCGGGGGGCCCATGCCCCCTATTGAGTGCCTGTCCCCCAGTGGACCCCTGTTGGGACCCTATACTTAATACTACATACCTAACAACAAATGGTTGTCCCCATGATTAGAAGTTGCCACCCCAACGGCCCCCCCCCACTTGCCAAATCCTGGAGCCGCCACTGTTTTCTGTTAGCTCTTGAGTCATTTTGAATATTGTCTTCTTCTAACCGAGAACGAATACTATTCGTCTTCTTTGGATATTTCAAAGAAACGAAAGGCCTGGCATCGACTTGGTCTGTGTCGAGAAGACTATAATATTTGCTTAATTTGTGTGCATTCGCACAGAAACATCTTTGCTTATGATTATGTTAATCGCTAGACTAGAGGAATTGTTAAGACACCAATTGTATCTCTGCTTGTTTCCGTTTATCATCCTACTCTCCCTCCCGGTCTCCGTTTAGATTTTTCATCTCAAACGCGATAAGAAAAGAAGTGTTACAACTCAAAGGACTTGCCACGAACGGTGATGGACACTGGTGTAAAGTTTCAATAGGCCAGGCCGCGGGTCAGAGGCGGATCTAGGGGGGCAGGAGGGGACATATGTCCCCGGGCGCCGATGTGAGGGTGCGCCAAAATCGGGTATTTGGGTAAGTGGAACGCACAATAATGAAGAAGAAACACGTGTGCCGACTTTTTTTCTCTTGTTTTGCTTGTCAGCACTAAGTGAAGAGGGCGCCGTAAGAGACGAGGGGCGCCGAAAACGATGTGACGACCTTTTTTTGTTAGGGGCGCCAACGTGCACTTTTTCCCCGGGCGCCGGACACCCTAGATCCGCCTTCTGCCGCGGGGCTCGAGGTTCCCCCACCCCACTTTTTGAGAGGCTATGGGAGAGATAGGCCCTATGGGTTGGTCCCCCCAACCAACGTTTTCATCCTAGTTTACGCCCATGGTGACAAGTAGAGTTAGCAAATAAGTAAGTAAGTAAGTAGGACTACGTCGATCGGTGTTTGAGTCCTCGATTCGAAAACAGGCGTGTTACGCGTATTTGTTGCATATAGTAGGCCTAATTTATTCTAAAATGACGCAGGGTTTCTTCCTGTGCATTCGGTAGGTGGCTAAGTTTCGCTGTGCCTGGTCGGAACCTCGACTCTCCACCATGTTGCTCGGCATCAGTCCATGTTTAATGCAGACTCTTGACAACGGCGGGGAACCTGACAACAGTCGGGGGTGGGGAACTGACAAACCAGTGGAATTCTGCTAGGGGTCGCTGTTAGTCCTCTATTGTATTCCAAAATGCCCCGAGTGCCCCATTTCCGGGGAAGGGCAATCTTAATGAAACGGCATTAGATTAAACAAACTGCATCAGTCGATGATGTTGCAACGTCGATACACACGACATACAGACGGAAGTGGTGTAACCACCCCACCCACCCCCGGCAAATACGGGCAACGCCCGGGTTACTTTGCTTTCGGAAACTTTCGAACTGCAGTGGATTTAGCATAGTAGCCTAGCAACATCGATCACCATAGCAACGCATTTCCAATAGTGACTCCTGAAATGCGATTTAGTTGCGAGTCTTAAAGTTGATACTGCTGCCGATGTTACAATAAATAAGTAAGTAAGTAAATTAGATGGTGCAGATCTTCTAGAGCAGAGTTTCTTAAATTTTTTATGATCACGTACCCCTGAAACAAATAAAAGAGAACGAAGTATCTCACCAGCGCACCTTATCCCAGGACAAAATTTTGTGCTCTGAAATTTTTCGAAAAAATTATGGACTGCAGTAAACATCTGTAACAGATTGCGCGCATGCCAGAAAGTGCGATTTTTATTTAGATTTTATAATTTAGTAAAAAAATTCTATACTATTTGTACAGTGCACAGAGTAAATTTCAGTAAGCTCTTAAACAGACTTTATTTCCAGATATTTCTGCGCATCACCACAACGTCCTTCAAGTGCCCCCCAAGGGGTACGGGTGTCCTGGTTAAGAACCACTGTTCTAGAGTCACTTTTGGGGACCCGATTTGTATTGTTTTCGCTTCATAGTCATTATCAATTTTAAGGATATTAAAGGTGAGCTACGGTCAAATCAGTTCCTACTGAAGAAATTGCAGAAACCAAATGGCGTTATTCGGCCAAAATCTTTAGGAAGTACCTACTGTTTGATTTTCATAGTTCGATGGCGACTACAGTGTCTGCAAAATATTTAAAATACAACGATTTACAAATCAAGAGGAAATTAAACAATCTTATCACTAAACCGTTAGTAGATCTAACAGTTTATTCTAGATTTTGCCGCCTCCGCAACGCCAACACCTACACACCGCCCCCCCTCCTCCTCCTCCTCCTCCTCCTCCTCCTCCTCTTCATTTTCCTTCTTCATCCGTTCTTATTCCGTGTTCTTTCGCGTCCGTTCTATCCGCTTCCTCTTTCCGAGCACGCCAGCGACTAGTGTCGTTACGGAGGGGCGGTGCCATTCCTAGATAAGCGCACACGGCAAGACTTATCGAAAGCCTCTGGACGATGGCGGCGGCGGCGGTGATGATGATGATGGTGGTGGTGGTGGTGGTGGTGGTGGAGGAGGTGGTGCTGCCACCGGTCTGTCCTCGTTCCTCCTCGAGCGCCGGTCTAGCGGTTCGTTCCTAGCGACCGCCAGTCGGTTTCTAGCGCGATGCCGAGAGTCGCCGTTAGCAACGGCGGTCGTTTTGACGACTAGATTCGCCGACAGATCGGCGGTGGCATGGAACCAGCGTCGCGGCGCTGCACCGGGTTGCGCTGGTTCCACGGCCGTAGAGTTTCGCCGTCGTCTTTTATCGTTCGCTGGATTATCTGCGTTTGCTGTGTGTCTCAGTCGTGTGAGTTTCCTTTCTTCGATGTTTCTGATGCCATGCTCATCATCTTGCTCTCGTAGAAAAGACTTCTTCAACGGAATCTAGTGATCATTATCTCTTCTTTATCGCAAGAAAAGATTAAAATTAGAAACCAGAATATTCGAATAATTAATCGATTGACCATACGTCTGTTCCTCGTACGTCAAATGCGTATTAGGACTTTAATAATTAATCCCCTTAACCGTGTATTTAACTGTAACTCAATGTAAAATGTACGGATATATCCGGGATCCCCAGTTAAGGGGTTAAGCTTCAAAATGAATGGGATGCGTGCACTTTTAATTTCGTTAGCAGAACATTGCCTGTGTTCACATTGACATTCTATTCCCGCCTGCCTTGCTTGCTTTAGTCTTCACTCTTCTTTGCGTGTGATTTTTTCCTGTGATGTAATGTATTGTATACAGCGACGGTGATATATCTAAACATAGCATTTCGTAGGAACGCGCAGGCGCAATCTGTTTGATAATTCGAAATGAGAATGACTTTGCGCTGCAGAAACTACCCACAGCAGCAGCGAATAGAATCGATGCGATTTGGCAACGCTATACAGCAGCACTGATGTGCCATTTACAACGCCTAAGTAATTACCGGTATATAGATGGCATCTTTTTCACTGGACAGGATTACTGGCTTCGTCGGCATTGAACCCCTTGATTATGGATTTGTTAAACGCATTACAACGCATAACGGAAGAGAATTACCAAGGACGTTATCTATTACCATGCTTATAATATATACTGTATGTATATATATTATATACATATATATATAATTTTTATAATATATCAAGTGGCAAGTATTATATTTTCTGATAGGACACTTTTTGGCTAAGTTCGAGAACTAAGACATCAGCCGAATGAGTCTGATACATAGGGTGGCGGATATAATTTATATATATTAATCGATGAATAAACATGAGCGGAGATAATTGGTTTAATTAATAGTCTGATGGATTGAGAGTTTTAAAGATTAATCGATGAATAAACAAAGCGGAGATAAATTTAATTAATAACTGATGGATTGAAAGTTTTAAAAAAATAGACAAATGAAAATCTTATATATATTTATATATATATATATATATATATATATATATATATATATATATATATATGGAGTTGAATAAAATTGCAACAGTGCAACTGAATATAGAGAGAATGCATGTCTTCAGGCAGAAGGATATAAATGGATATGCCTATCATTGCTACATTCGGGGAAACTTTTGGACAGCATCGAAAAAAATTCTAGAAGAACTGGCCTGGCCGGATACCCTGGATTTGACCTGGATCTTTAATTATTTGGATTTGGTGTGCCATCGGTTGATGCTCCTGTGCATTATGAAGTGGCGCTATAGAAGTTTAAGATTAGATTAGATTAGATGAGAAGATGCTATCGAAGCCTTTTTAGATGATTTATGAATATATTTTACAGAAATGATAAAATAAACGTGAATACAGTAAAACTTCGATATAACGGACACGGTTATAACGTAGAGGCCTACACGGTTATAAAGTACCACGAGATGCACTATCGTTTTGGATGGCATTGGACATTGGTATTGGATATAGCGTATCTCGCATATAACGTACTCTGTTTTACAGACTCGCTAAGTACGTTATAGCGAAGTTTCACTGTATTTAGTTCAAACAACCTACGAATAAGACGCTGACGTCACCGTCATAAGTTAAAGATGCTTTGAATTACTGCGCATGGATAAATATTGAACGAATACACGCAAAACACTAGAGCGATAGATAGATAGATAGATAGATAGAGAGAGAGATAGATAGATAGAGAGAGAGAGAGAGAGACAGAGACAGACAGAGAGACAGAGACAGAGACAGAGACAGACAGACAGACAGACAGACAGACAGACAAAGAGACAGAGACAGTGACAGTGACAGTGACAGAGACGTTGACATAGTGTCGAGTGCAGCGATCATTTGTCGAACGCAGTGATGAAACGTCGATTGCCAAACACCACGGTTACTAGAAATCGACCTGTGAAGTCACGCTCGTATTCGAATCGGAACTGATATGCGACAATAGGGTGTCGGCTTAAACGGCATCATCATGAACGACAAATACTGGGCGACAGATAGCTGTTCGGTCACGTGCCAACTATTTCTCTCTCCCTCCCTCCCTCCTTCCCTCACTCCCGCTGCCTCCCTCTCAAGAGTTAGAACAACAAACTCGAGAGACGAATTTTAGAAAAGAAGAGAGATTAAAGAAACTGCCGAAGAATGACCTTGAAAATAACAGAATAATTTTTTTACAATGCTTGGGCGTCAGCCTCGAACGCTGAAAATGCGTTTAATTCGCTTGATTAAAATATTGGTCATGTCACGCACGTCAAATCTATTTCACTCTTCCAGTCGTCATAAAAATCTTCATTTGGTCTCACTTACTTATTGCGTTCACCTACTTACTTTTTACTTACTTATTGCCTTCACTTTCTCGGCTTTCGTGGTCAAAGCCGTCTCCAGCCAGCTCTCAGTGGCTAACCTTACAATCAATAAGCCTCTTATTTCAAGAAACCGCTCGGGTTTCTAATAAGTAATAACCCTCTGCAGCTGTTGGTGCGCCAGTAATTTCAGGTTGACAACTAAGGACGACGGAGTTTAGCATAACTGTGTGTTTCTACAAACCCGGTTCTCTCGAGGCGTCTCGCGTTGATTTATTATATATATGGCGGCGGTCTATAACACACACACACACACACACACACACACACACACACACACACACACACACACACACACACACACACAACAAAACCTCGTTTCTAATAACCCTGCGGCTACAGTTGACGTTTTGTGTACCCCGACGTTCTGGAGGCTATGCGTCTGCGCATGCGCGAGTGTCTCGTCGTCCAAGCGCGCGAAGTCACAGCAGACGACGGCGTCTGCGGATGACGACGGAGCAGACGTCTCGTCGACCAAGCAGACGACGGAGCAGACGACGGAGCAGACGACGGAGCAGACGACGGAGCAGACGACGGAGCAGACGACGGAGCAGACGACAGGTAGAGATGATCGTCGCATCGATCTTCGACCCGCGCCTCTTCTTCGCCGTCTGCCAACTGTCCGCGAGAATTAAGCGACAGGGCTTCCTCCGATGATGGATTGGGCATTAATACGGGGGCGGGGGGGAGAGCTGCTTGCGAGGGGTAGAAGAAGAAGAAGAAGAGGAGGAGGAGGAGGAGGAGGAGGAACAGGAGATGACGTGTGGAGGCGTGACTCGTTCCTGGAATAGACGAAGAAAGCCTCGAATGGTTGGGAAAGCGTTCGAAGAATTTACAGATACACGTTTACAGGTGGTTGAGTGGATTTGTATATAGGCCTATGACGGTCGTTTCAGGTGACGTCTGCTACTGTCATCGACGTCATCACCGACGTCGTCGTCGTCGTCGTCATCGCCGCTAATATTGCGTCACGTATTGTCAAAGCCGCTGTTAGTTGTGATCGTTTGCGTCACTCACGGCGAGCGACAATCCGCAATCAGAGTGACGACTCTGCTCACGTCATCATGACATCATGACTAAATGAGTGTCAGGCTTAAATGCCCTTGCTGATGACGAAAACAACGGTTATGGTTTTGTAGCGGTCGATGGTTTTTGGAATTTTTCTGTACCCTAAAGCGCAGCTGTGGATGGGTGGAGGCTGTAGGTGTCCGATGAATCGACGCGGAAGGCCCGGATGGTTGCTATGGTGACGCGGGTTGATGATTCTGGGCGGGAAACGACGTCACAGACGCAATGAGGTCACCCGGAGACTTCTTCGGCAGACGTCACAAAAGATGTCCGCGCGATTCGAGAAAAAAAACGAAAACGAAATCTCATCTTCCGGGCAATGACGTCACTCAACCACCCCTCACTTCCCTTGGGGTGGGGGTTGTACAACACATAGAGAGGGCTTGAAAAAAGCGTGTGACCGGAGGAGTGAGGACTGATGCATGATGCATTGATGCATCCCATTTACTGCAACGACTGCTGAAGATAACTGACTTACTCTCCCGACCGACCGACCGACGAACACAGAAACGAACAAAAGCAAGAACAGGCACAAAGAACAGCATCGGACACCCCGCCCCGTCCACCACACCCCCAACTCCACCCTAACGATCATTTAGCATTCTGCACGGAACTCTGCATTCAAGGGAAACGTTGGCATCAAATGGAATTCGGTTGAACACGGCAGTGCGGTTGAACAACAAACAACAGGATAGGTGGAAAGGAGGGAGAAAAGAACGGAAAGAACCCGATCCATCTGGCATCATGAAACTCTTCCCTGCCACTTCTTACTGTGTTTTTTTGGATTACTGTGCTATGAGTTATAATAAAGACTGTATGTGAGCTTGTACATTTAGCCTATGAGTTGGAAGCAATAAACTTACTTACTTACTCACTTACTTCTCCTCCTACTTCCTATACCTCTCCCCTTTCTTGTCTGTCTTGTCTTCAGTTCAGTTCCCGCGTGTTTTTGTTCCTCTTCTTCCAGTTCTTTCGTCTCGCAGTCGACGCTTCCTGTTTCTTTCGTTCGTCCTTCTCTCGTTCTCTTTCTAAGTCTTCCGTCTCCCACCGTCGCCTCCTTTTCTCCCCTCATCCTCCTTCCTTCTTCTCTCTCTCTCTCTCTCTCTCTCTCTCTCTCACCAGCACCAGAGCGATCTAGTCCCTTGTTCCCGGAGTGGCCATTCGCATAACTGAATCGCCCACAGCATGGAAACAGCAGAAATAGCTCCATTCCATACGATCCCCGCTCTCCCACTCCACTTGTCCCTCCCTCCCCGCCCAGCCCAGCCCAACTGCCCCTCCTCTCTCTCCTCTCTCCCAGGTTTGCCAGTGGGGTTGGTGAGAGGGGATTAGTAGTCTTTTTCTGCCCCAAGACGTTTTCGAAGGATATTGACCTTTTAAGAAGAGACGATCCCAATGGATATCGAAGGTCAGTCGTTGGATTTCCGTTTCCTGTCACGTGTCAATTTTAGGCGTGATCAGTGAATTGATAGTTGAGTAATGATGGCTACTGCTCTCTTTCTCTCTCTCTCTCTCTCTCTCTCTCTCTATATATTATATATCCTATATATATATATATATACAGTATATATTATATACTAGTATATATTATATACTGTATATATATATATATATATATAAATTCTCTCCTCAAAATCCAGGACCTTGATAGATAAGAACGTTAATGAAATTCGATGTGAAATCAATTCTCCTTTCAGTGAATCGTGTACAGTAGTAAGTAGATAATCAATCAATTAATTTTAAATTAAATTATAAATTAAATTAAATATAGCAGTTACATGAGGCAAGTTTCGATTCAATCATTTATTCTGACAGTCATTCGCGCGAACAAGTTGTTAAATAAGTGAGTTACAGGTCTTATGCGGGAATGTTTTCATTAGTAAAATGTGCTGTTATAGGCGTATATATAGGCACTGCTATTGGTAAACGTATCTCTGCTAGCCGTCAAGCAGCCTTCTCCATCATTGGCATTTCCCGGTTTCCCTAGGGAGGGCCTATACAGTAGACGCAAGAGGCTCATCTGACCTGATTCATATAGCGCCGTGTGGTTATACGCAGTGCATTTGATATTCGCGGAGGCAGTATACGAGGCGTGAATGAGAGAAACGGGAATTGAAAGAAATCTAATTAAGCACATCGCGAAATATTAGATTCGCTTCGAATGACATTTCCGTTTCCGGTTCGGGCGAAGGCCGTAAACAGATCGATTTCCGGCGATGGCGTCAGACCGGAAGACGACAGCCGTGCACCGAGATCTCGTCGTGATCTAGGAAGTGACGTCAGAACAACGGCCACGTGGGTCGTGACGTAGTCTGCAGAAATTCCGAAGTCGTTAATTTCTCCCCATTTTCTTACACCTGGCCACTCTCCAACCTGTTGCCGACATTTCAGATGATCGATGTTACCGCTTAGTCTTTTAAAAGCAGATCCAGTTGTTTTAATCCCTTAACCGTGTATTTAACTGTAACTCAATGTAAAATGGACGGATATATCCGGGATCCCCAGTTAAGGGGTTAATCCCGCATACTGTATAACCTTTATTTTGCACCACTGAGTTCTAAAATTTATTTAGCAATATTTATTTCTTCCAGAAACTCTTTTTATTGTCAAAGATTATAAAGACTATATATATATATATAATATATATATATATATTATATATATATATATTAAGGTGCTGCAAATTTTGATTTTCAAATACTTTCAAATGGTTTCATATGAGCTTTTACTCAAATATTATTAATAATATAATGTTTTGTTTGAAAGCTCAGAAAAGGCCGTAAATTTTAGCATATGTTTTTCATAGATCGATTTCCCATAGATATGGACACTGTCATAAAACAAGGAAGACGACAGCCGTGTCAGCTACAAAATGAAAGATCTCGTCAGCAGTATTTTCTTATCAAAGGAGAGAAAGGAAATTAGAGATACATGGACGATGCAAGAACAACGGACTCACGTGGGTAGAGCCCCTCCAGCATGACAAACCCCGATGTTCAGTGCTAATAAGAAATTTGAGCAAATACAACCGCACATTTGAAATTTATTTCGTCCTGTTATAGATCGAAATCAAGCACCATATTCAGCCACTATCTTTAGCATCCATTCTACATTGATATCAATCCTGTTGCAAACATGGGCCATCGCCTTCTCCATTTAAAACGAGATGATCGTTATTCCACAATGCTAATTACAAAGGATTTGTGAAATACAGTCATTTTTTAAAACTTGTTTCGTCCTGTTTGAATTTCAAGCACAATATTGAGGCATTGTTTTTAGCATTCTTAACATCGATATCAATCGTATTTTAAATGGCCATCGCCTTATGTATTTATAGCGCATCCAGCATGACAACCGCCGTTGTTCCATAAGCTAATTGCAGAGTATTTGAGGTTAAACCGCACATTTGAAATTTATTTCGTCCTTTATTTTCAAGCACCATATTCAGTCACTATCTTTAAAATTTATTTATCAATCATTTATTTCTTGCATTTAAAACGGCTCATCCATGACAATCAACCAGAGTTTCGTTGATCACAATGACAAAACCTTGATTGTGCACAAAGTGTTATGTTATACAGAGCCTGGCAATGCTGGCAATAAAATGGCATCATTGCATTGATAACGAAATGCATTCCTAACATTACATTATTTTCTATTTGTGAAAATTGCTATAGTTACTAAAAACTAAGACCAGAAAATTATGAACTTTTTGTAACTTTAAAAATTCATATTCATATATGTTTCATATGTAAAAGTGTCATCTGAAAAGTTTTGAAAGTTTTTGAAAATGGAAATTTTGTGTTTTTTTGAATGCCTTAATATATATATATATATTATATATATGAATGCATCACGTGATCATTTGACTGATAATCTGTGAATTCTTGGTCCAGTTCTTGAATTCTTATGTCTGACTTCTCTGCGTTTTTCCATTCTTCCTTTCTTCTTCTTCTTCTTCTTCCTCTGATTACCAACGGTTACTCTTCGCTGGCGAGGCGTCGAATGGTCCATTATCAGAACCGGATATGGAATTTGCCGAGTCCCTGATAGCCATGGACCACTTTTTCCGGGCCGGAGTTTCCATACGAAGCGCTGCACAGCACCCGAAGGCCTTGGATCCCGCGCGGGACAAAAGGACTCCATTTCTCCATTTCCGGTTCTATTGACGCAATTTTCACTTCCGCTTTTGATGGAAAAATAGAGTTCTGAAGCGCACCGCGAGTGACACACAGAGAGAGAGAGAGAGAGATAGATAGATAGATAGATAGAGAGAGAGAGAGAGAGAAATGAACAGAGAGATAGAGACAAAGACATACAGACAGACAAACAAACAGACAGAGAATATTTTTATTGCCAGAAATCTTCTATACAGATTTCAGAATTTAGCTCAAAACACACACACACACACACACACTCACGCACACGCACACACATACTTATTTGTGTGCATATGCTATAGCATAGCGTCATTTATGCCACTTGCAGTAGCATCGTCATGCCGCTGTCCTCGTCATGATTAGCGTCGAATTGTGTTGACGTCATCGCCGCCGTCAAAGCAGACGTCGTCGCTGACGTCACGCGAATCTCTTCCCGGACATCAAAATGGCAGTTCAAAGAGACGCCGCGTCACGTGACGGTCGTCGCATATTTCTATTCGGACCTCGTGTCCGCGTGACCTTGACCTTGACCTTTAAACCCACGTTCCAGATTCGCTTGACCTTTGCATGACCCGAGCGACCATTGAAGAACTCCGTAGATTTCAAAGTCCGATCGTTTCTCTTCTTGGCATCCGTTCACATTAGTCTCACACAATGGCGCAGCCAGGTTCCCGGAATAGGGGAGGCACTAGGGCTTCAACAGATTGACATTTCCAGACTTTACAGCATTTGGGACGAGACGACAACCTCTTCTGCTTGACAAGACATCTGGGTCGAAAAATGTGGAAGTCCCCCCCCCCATTCTGGAATCCTGACTACGCCACTGTTTATTCGAGGCATTGGAGTCTGACTGCCTGACTGACTGCCTGACTGACTGACTGACTGACTGACTGACTGACTAGCTGCGATGATCTGGCTTCTTGATGATGTTCTTTGATTTTCTCTCTTCTTCTCTCTCTCTCTCTCTCTCTCTCTCTCTCTCTCTCTCTCTCTCTCTCTCTCTCTCTCTCTCTCTGGCATCGTTCACCACTTTGTTTGAGCGCTGTTTTTGTATATCCAAGTGTAGTACACAAACGCCTCGTCTTTAATTCGAGCGGCGTCAGGCACAAACAGAACGAGGTTCCAGCCTCGTTCTGGCGTCGACGTATAATACAGTGGCCCTTCTTACGCCGTTGAACGACCGGGTGTTGCTGGTGGCTTCGGGGTGGGGTGGGGTGGGTGGATGTGGGTGTGGGGCGAGCGAGAAGGACACGGTCGCCGTCTTCCCTCGGGACTTCCGGGGCGCCAAATCACTCCCGGCGCTGGGAAACGATAAGACACCCTCTCGTCTGCAACGCCTATTCGCTGACGCTAGGTGGCGCTGCTGCCAGTATGTATGTGTGTGTGTGTGTGCATGCCTGCGTATGGCTGCATGTTCGTGTGCCTGTCGTATTGCTGTACGCGGGTCAATTGACCAACCAGCCAAGTTCTACGTCTTAGAAAATCTGAATGACAATTTTTCAATCGGGTCTTTCTGCATTTCTCTGCGGACAGTTCTGCGCATTCGGATACTGTCCGTCTGCCTGTCTGTCTGTCTGTCTGTCTGCCTGCCTGCCTGCCTGTCTGCATGTCTGTTTCTTTTTAAATTTGTACTTGTCTCTAAGCTGACCTGTTCTGATGGCGAGATAACTGATTCTTCTTGGCACCCCATAAATCTTTCTGCGCTGTAGTAGAACAAAACGAAACAGCTCCTCCGATGCTAATTATATATTATTTGTGTCACCCTGTAGCAGCTGAATCTCCGTAGTTTGTTTAGATCTCCGTGGTATTTGGGTAGAACTCAATTTATAAATGGGTTGGAAGTTGAAACCTTCGTTGGGTCCACCGTGGTTATCATAAATGACGGGGACTGATGCGATCATCCCAGCCCTATATACTGAAAGACGTTCGTTATTGCATTGGACAGCAGTGGCGTAGCCAGGATTTCCGGAAGGGGGGTTTTGAAAAAATTTCGTCAATAGCCGCCAAGGGGGGCGGTTTCACCCAGAAATTACCAAAAATCGCCTCAAAAAATAAAAATTGCATGGGAATACATTAAAAAAATGTTTTTCGCCGTCCAAGGGGGTTTTAACCCTCAAACCCCCGTGGCTACGCCACTGCTGGACAGTTGTTATATTCATAAGCCTGATGTCATGGAAACGAATTCCACCTATATGTCTGTATGTTTCTTTCTGTGTTTCTTCATTCTATCTCAGAATTATTCTTGTAGAATGTTCTAATGCTTGGAAGTTGTTATCAGCAATGATTCAGAATATATGAAGACAGAAGTGAGATCCTTGAAATGTTTGCCGGTTGAGACAACGGCAGCAACAAGAGTTCCGCATATTCTCTGGCGAATTTTTCGCGAGCCATTCCTCCAAATTCGAAAGATTTAAAACGTGTCTGTCATATGATCTCTGCTGAAACTGAATCGGAAATATAGAATGTGCTATACTGTAGAAGAGCCATTTAGGAAGAATCTAACGAAATTACAAACACTAAAAACGACGAGGGCTTTTCAAAACGAAGGAAATGAACAGACAGACAGACAGACAGACAAACAAGCAGACAAACAGACAGACCGACAGACAGACAGACAACCAGCCAGCAGTGTATAAAGCGCTGGAGCAATAAGAAGAGCCACGGATGGTGAAGAATGACGGAGCGTTGACTGCGGACAATGCGATCCCGAGTCCGGATCAGATACGCATCGGAGGCCACCGAAGTCCGGCCGACCGGCTGCGATGCGTCTCCGGGGTGGGTTGGGGTGGGTGGGGAGGAGGGGTGGACGAGGCGAGATGTCCGCCCGGTCGAAGGAGGCGAAGGCCCAACTAACTTTCACCGTTCGTCGCCCACGCGTCTTCTAATTTGCCGCTGAGGTTCCGGGCCGTTATTTCAGGGCCGTTCAAGATTCGAATCACGACCCCGCGGGGGTCGAGTAAGCCACAGCGAGGCGCTCTGAGGGTCAGGCAGATGGACGGACGGACGGACGGACGGACGGACAGACAGACAGACAGACGGCCAAACGGACACTTGGGCGGGAAATGATGACGTAACGCGGAAAGAAAATGGAGGGCTGACAAGTCAAAGGTCACGTTGGCACTCATACATACGTCATGTTCTTCGTACGTCTTGCTGTTGACCTATTTGATATATATATATTATATATATATATATATATATACATTTTTCTACTTGAAGATCTTTTAGTTTCCATATGATTTCTTTTCCTTTCCCCTGCGCATTTTCATTCTCTCCCTTCTGTTAATATTTCAAAACCTGATTCCTCTTCCTCTTCTTCTTCCTCCTCTTCCTCCTCTTCCTCCTCTTCCTCCTCCTCTCCCTCTCTAGTCGAATCATCTGGGAATATTCCGACAGAATTTTATCGTGATTTGAATAATGGATGAAGACTCTCTCTCTCTTCGACATCTCGCTCGTGGACCAAAGCCTCATTCCGCCCCAAGTTCACCCCCCCCCCCAACTGAACCGAACATTTGGACATATCCATATTAATTTACCCGCGACACACACACACACAATACAAACACGCGCACAGGAAATACAACATAGTTCCTATAATGCGATATTTAAAAGCTATTCAACTTGTATATATCCTCGTGAAACAGTTGACATTATGAGAAAGTCAATAATGCTGTGGCGTAGTGTCATATTCAATCTAATGTTAAGCATAAAATTCTCTACTCTTTGCTGCCAAGCAGTGTCAATTGCTGCTTTTGTCTAAAATTGCCAATGTTGGAAGATCAGCAAATAAAATGTCATACATAAATGCGATCAAACCTGTTTAATTAAGCAGCCGATCATATGTCGTATATTTGAGTTGATTATATGCATGCATATGTATATATGCACATTTCTCTGTCTATAGATTTCAATAGCCTAACATTGAGCAGCAGCTTCTATACTTTTTTGAAAGCGCTATATGAATTCACGAGATTTTACTTACTTACTTAATCGTTGAGACCTCTGCTTTCGTATAGAAGCGTTTTGTCCAATAAGGAGCCAGATATGAACGGTGACCAATCCACAATGGACACAAGGCTGGCACTTATCTTTCTGGTTCATTTCCGTCGCGAGAAATTCACTAAATTCACTCTACCCACACCATCTGTGACGTCAGCAGCAGCGGTGACTCTCCCTGTAATATATCGTCTTCGGTCTCGCGCATGGCCGTTCATCTGGCAATGCAAAATCGTCGCCGGTGGTTTGCGTGTGTATGGGAACGATGTTGCCACCGGTACTTTCGAATCGAATGATCCAGTTTTATATTTATGGTGCGCCATCTTATTTGACGTCCGTGAAATGTGCGTCATTTCGGCTTTTAAGTCTCCCGCGTCTTTCGACTTCTTTTTGCTTTCAAGGTCTTTTTCGCCTTTTTTCGATCGATCGTGAAACCAATGTTCGATTTGGCATTTGCAGGGAGGTTTTGGAGAGGTGCGATTCACCTCTCGGTCGAGATCGAGCCTCAGGTGGACGATTTGGGTTTTAATTGGTAGGCCAACCCCCCCCCCCCCGCACACTGGGGGTCGAATTTTTCTCTTTTTGTTTGGTGGAGGAAGTTTTTAAAGAAAATCAACAAACGATTTAAAGATTGGTCTGACCATGCAGGAGAGAATTGCAAAATTAGCGCTTAATTATTGGTTTTGCTATTAACATCATAGATAAGGCAATCCTCAGTCATTTTAAGAAATTCGACATATTGAAGCATAGATGTCGAAAGTGAGGAGACACACATAGACGAACGAACGGACGGACAGCCACAGTGACAGGCTGAACAAACCGATACAAACACAGACAAATTGGAACATAGAGACAAATGCATAACCGGAAAGAGAGAGAGAGAAAAAGAGAGAGACAGAGACAGAGACAGACATACAGACACTTTTAGAGACAGACAGATGAGTGAGTGAGTGAGTGAGTGAGTGAGTGAGTGAGTGAGTGAGTGAGTGAGTGAGTGAGTGAGTGAGTGAGTGAGTGAGTGAGTGAGTGAGTGAGTGAGTGGGTGAGTGAGTGAGTGAGTGAGTGAGAGAGAGAGAGAGGGGAGAGAGAGGGAGAGAGAGAATGAATGAATACAGACGATCGCACACAAAGAAGACACAAATACAAAGACAGACAGACAGACAGACAGACAGACAGACAGACGAACGAACACAGAGACGCGTTAGCAGCAGAGACCCGTGCGTCGTTGTGTCCCGGAATTCTCCTCTGCATTTCCAGACGAATCAACGGCGACGGCGAAGAGTCTTCTAACTCGGCGGCGTCCAGCGAAGAAGCGCCGTTAATTAACGTAGGGCCCCCGACTTCCCCGTCAAGACCCGCAGCTGCCGACAGCCTTCGGGCGGACGGGAGGGAGGAAGGGAGGGAGGGAGGGAGGAAGGAAGGAAGGAAGGAGAAGGGTGGAGGACGCCTGCCTGTCTGTCTGTCTACCGCCAGCTGAGTCCTTCGAAGGACCAGAAGCAAAACTGACCTAATCCGACGACGGAGCGGCTGCTGCTGCTGCTGCTGCTGCTTCGGCCGGGAAACGAAGGATATAGCCTACGTTCCGGAGAAAGAGAAAATAAATTTCTATTTGGATTTCGGAGGCTCCTCCTGCTCCTGCTCCTGCTCCTCCTCCTTCTCCTCCTCCTCCTCCTCCTCCTCCTCCTCCTCCTCCTCCTCCTCCTCCTCCTCCTCCTCCACTGCGTTAAGTCGTCGACGCTGATAATTTTAATTAGGAATTAAGTCAAAAGTTAGTCAGGACAGCGGTGGAGACGTTTAGCCGTGTGTGTGTGTGTGTGTGTGAGAGAGAGAGAGAGAGAGAGAGAGAGAGAGAGAGAGAGAGAGAGAGAGTGCGTGGGTTATGGGTAAATAGGGTGTGTGCGTGCGTTTGTGCGTGCGTGTCTAATGATGTAGAATGTGGGGAAACGAAGGGGAATGATTTGGAGACAAGGCAATTATGCTTTGCAAATGATTTGTCTGTTAAATCAACGCATAAGCCACTTGCCCTCAAACAAACGACGATGGATGTATAGCGCTATATAAGCCTCCTCCGGTCTATCTAAACACCCGAACAATCTCAGTATTCACTATTTACCATATATATATATATATATATATATATATATATATATATATATATATATATATATAAAGAGGAACATAACGCTTCCCTGCGGACATGGAAACTGATCTGGCAATTTCATGAGACGAATAAGTGCTGCTCAAAACAATTGAGCGGAGCTCTGAACTTCACGAGTGAAAGAAGGAGAGAGAGAGAGAGAGAGAGAGAGACAGACAGACAGACAGACAGACAGACAGACAGAGACCAGAGGCGTAGCCAGGAATTTGATTTGGGAGGGCATAAATGTTTGGGGGGTATAAACCTTAACCATAAACCATAAAAACTACATATAACCACATATAAATCACATAACAAGCTTGAAGGTAGACTGATTTGGGGGTGGGGTATACATACCGATATCCACTCCCCCCGTCGCTACGCCCCTGACAAAGACAGAGATACAGAGATACAGACAGAGACAGACAGACAGGCAGATAAAACTCTTAGATAAGAAAAACACAGCAGATACGAATGAACATAATTAGATTGATCGACCGATGGAGGAGCTAATGAACGTAATGCACAATATGTGACACTGATCACTGATCATGGATCGCGGGATCGTGTAAGCTGCGCCATTAAACTAAATGGTCTTAAGTCCCTACGGACACGAGGGAAAGGAAGGGGAGGGTAGAGGGGTTGGTATGTTGATGGCGCACTTAATTCTGCACTTTTGCTCGTGCAAGCAGTGACACGCCCAAGGGTAGAACCCACTGTGATCTTCTATAAGGGCTTCCTTCCATTTACATGACCACCCCGCCCGCCCCCGCCCCCAACCAGTGACGTGAGTGTTGTAAAGGTTTGGTGATGGAATGTCTGTAATAGCACGAAGGCATGCAACGACATATACTACAGTAGATAAGCACCGGAAATACGTGAACTTTTCACTGAATCCCAGCTAATCGAGCGGCAAATTAATTCGGTGTGCACTCATTAGGCGCACTTCCTTCGTCCTTCAGTCGCCGCGCACTTTTTCCATCGTTCGCTCGCTCACCATCGCTGTCCAGGCGCCGATGACGTAGAGACCGACGTCGTCGTCGTAATATTTTATGACGTCATACGCGTGGCGGCGTATTTTTGAAGGCGTAAAAACGGTGACGTCGCTTGAAATTTCCATGCAAAGCCGTCTAAAGTGCAGTGTGAAGTTGTCTCGAAATCTTTTGGAAATATTCCGTTCGAAACTTTGACGACATCGAAATGGGGCGGAGACCGGGGTGGGGGGTGGGGGTGGGGGTTGGGGGGAGGGTTAAGTGAAGATCAAGATAAGTTATTTTCATCGTTGGCATTTCGTCTATAACTCAGGTACTGCAATCGCAAGAGAATAACACAGTCTAACGCGCAAAGCTATCGGTATACATATACATAACCGTTTAGACCTCCGAAGCCTCCAGGACTCGGCTTAGGCCTAATTGCTCTGTTGGGGGAGGGGGAGGGGGAGGGGAAGGGATGGGGCGGGGTGGGGGCAATCGGTCACCGTCCATTTCCCTAATCCACGTTCCTTCGAAACGAGAAAGTCCGCGCAGAAGAAGAAGATTCAGAAACACGAAACTAGGAAACGACGAACGTTTGCGATCATCGCAAAGACAGACGAAGCTGCATTATCCCACGCATCGTCGGCATTTTAAACGGCCTCTGTTACCCCATCCACTCCCCCCCCACCCATTCCTACTCCACCCCACCATGCCCATCTTCGCTCTCCGTTCTTCCCTCTGTTCGAACGTACCGGTCGTTTCGACGTCTATCGCCGGTCGCAATCGGAGAGATAGATAGATAGATAGATAGATAGATAGATAGATAGATAGATAGATAGATAGATAGATATACAGGCCCGTCGGGAGAAATTCCGGGTCCTTGGGCAGAGCAGTCACGGGCCCCTAAAAAGTTCGAGTTTACATTTTTTAGAAAGTTTTTCCTCAAAAGAGTTTTAAAGATTTTAAAAAAGAAATATACAGATCAAGTGTGAAAATGTGGCGATGACCTCTTTTTTGCCCCAGGACATCAACTCCCTACCCCCTCTCGACGGGTATGCGTATATATTGTATCTTGTATACAAATATATATATATATATATATATATATATATATATATATATATATATAATCGCGCAGATGTATGGATGTATGTTGCTTAGCAACGATACGTATCGAAAACCCATTTAATGAGCCATTTTCGTCGTTTCGTCACGTGACCAACGCAATGCCTTCATTATAAGATCATAAATTCCAGTGGCGTAGCGTGACTTTTGGGGGCCCGGAGGGCACCTTTGACATGGGGGCCCCAGAGTTTCGAGCTGACGAGCAAAAAAAATAAAAAAAGCAAAAAAAGCAAAAAAATCTGGCCACGCCAGATTAGCTACTCATATTCGACATGTCTGTATTGAACTATAGACGCCGTCATCTTTATCAGGTACATGCACAATGCTAAGCATCAGGTAGCAGCTGTTCCGTTGTAAAACGGAGGATTTGGCGTCATTGGTGGGCGAGGGTGGGTGGAGGTGGAGATCGTAGTTATGTTGTAATTACAGGGTGTGTGGATTTTGGGTAGTTAGGGTCATTTGAGGTCAATATAGGGTCAATGTCTATCTGTTGACTTACTACTACTACTACTACTACTACTACTACTACTACTACTACTACTACTACTACTACTACTACTACTACGACTACTACTACTACTACTACTACTACTACGACTACGACTACTACTACTACTACTAATAATAATAATAATGATGATGATGATGATGATGATGATGATGATGATGATGATGATGATGATGATGATGATGATGATGATGATGATCTGAGAAGAAATCACCCAGTGAAGTAGAAAATCCGTCTTTGCTCTTAACATTTACAGACGAACTCTGATCGTTAACATTTATTGTGGCAAAGAATCAAAGTACAAGTGCTTCCGTTATTCATGGCATTTGAACATCTCCAACGACTTTTATATTTACAAACGCTCTCCCCCTCTCTCTCTTTCCCTCTCTCTCTCTCTCTCTCTCTCTCTCTCTCTCTCTCTCTCTCTCTCTCTCTCTCTCTCTCTCTTATGTTCCTGTAATATTATGCTGTTGGGTTGAGTCTTGTTTTCATGTGGAGGTGACTGTCTAAACCTCTGGCCTAAGCCGCCTCCAGCGATGCTGCAGTGGCGCCCTCTGCGCAGCACATCCGGACGCGTTTATCTGATGACGTCATTTATTGCGCCTCTTCGCGGATTTGGCAACTTTGTTATCTCTTCGGTTCTCTCTCCCATCTCTCCCTCTCCCTCCCTCCCTTTCTTCCTCCACAAAGCGCTCACAGCGACGACAATCCGGTGTGTGTGTGTTTGTGTTTGTGTGTGTTTGTGTGTGTGTTTGTGTGTGTGTGTGTGTTTAAGCTGGGAATTTTACGACTACCATTGCGTCCCAAGTCCAAAACAGCAGAGAACGAGAACGTAGGCCTATTGGCGAGAAAGCGGCCATACTGGGGCGGGGGAGGGGGAGGGGGAGATGGCGGAGGAAGAGAAGGAGAGGAGGAGTGGTATGGAGTGGTGGTGGCGGCACTGCTGATGATAGCGAGCATTCGTTCGTTCTTACACTCGGTCCATCGCTTAGCAACAGACTCTCACCCTCTTTCTGTCTCTGTCTCTGTCTCTGTCTCTGTCTCTGTCTCTGTATGTGTGTGTCTAGATCCTTTGCTGCTTGTTTTGTGTGCTGCGATGGGTTACTTAAAAACTGTCGTCAAGACATAATTCAACCGATTTGTGATGCTACCGCTTGGGATTCGAGAAAGGAATCTTGAGAGTGTTCGGCGACTAACTTGGAATTTAGAACGTTTGCCAAGAAGAAGAGAGTTCCTGGATATTTTTACGGTTGGAAAAACTGCAGTTGTAAAGCTATTATAAATAATAGAGACTTTAAACTCGGAAAACTTAGCGAGGATTGTGCACTGAACTGATTGTGCGTTGAATTCGCCGCTGACTGATCATTCACTCAATCGAGACATACGCAATGCTCAGAGACATTGCTGCCGTTAATTGCTATCGGCGCTATATAAACATCCCGTATAATTGCAGACGGGCAGACGACACCGTGTTCTATATTGCATCGGTGACAGGCCTTCCTTCGATGCGAACCCCTAAAGCCTCGTCCCTCTCTGATCGCATATGTTTACCCGTTCCCTTCGTCTATATGGTCCTGGATTGCGTCACACACAGCTAATCGACTGTAATATTTCTTTCGAGGGTCCTGCCGCCCCACCCCCACCACCCACTCCGATCACCACCCCCCCCCACCCCCTCACGCCGTCCACCCCACCCCGTCATCCGCCCGCTGTGTGCCCACGAATTGTGGTCGGAGTGTCCTGTCGCCATTTGTTTCCCAACCGCGGAGTGACGCACTCGGGGAGAAGGAGCAGATGGGGACGAGGAGAAAAAGGAGAAGGAGGAGGAGGAGGAGGAGAAAAACGGATGGAATATTTACTGCAAACAGATCGCAAGCTTTGGTTTTGCGTTTCTTCATTAGGACGACAGGGGGAGGGGCTTCTAACCCTGTAACCCCCGCCCTCCACTACTCCCCCCCCCCTCCCTAGATCGGTCTTCGTACGTGGACTGGATGAAGACGCGACCTGTTCAGTCTCCGACGCTTTGACTCCTCTAATTAGGATGAAGGAGGAGGAGGAGGAGGAGGAGGAAAGAAGGAGGAGGAGGAGGAGGAGGAGGAGGAAGAAGAAGAAGAAGAAAAAGAAGGCAGGAATGAAGGACGGAGAGAAGACGAATGCAACTGAGCGGAGTGCATAAAGGATGTCGACGGAAGAAACTTGACCGATCGAGAAACGACAAATGGGGAAAAAGCGAGCGAAAATACAGAAGAACTGAACCAAAGAGACAGATAGCTACGCATAGACAGACAGACAGACAGACAGACACGCACAGAAAGCAAGGTGACTATAATACACACGCACACACGCACAAATCTGTGCAGAAAGAGAAGCGCAAAGCAAAACAAACCCAAAAGAAGACAGAAAGAATTTGAGAAGAATCAGACAGAAAGACAGACAGACAGATACAGGCAGACAGATACAGACAGACAGATAGACATACATACAGAGTTGAATAGCCAATGATAGACTGGGGGTCAAATAAAGAACTCGGATAGACTAAGACAGGACGATCAATCAATCAATCAAAACTTCTATGGCGCCACTATCATAATGCTCAGGGCATCAGCCGATGGCGCACCAAATCCATTTCGAATAAGAGCGATACGAGAGATGGAATTGGGATTTCTTTTTCCAGCTGAAGTGGAATATAGCGCCTGTTTTCCAGGTGGAGAGGAATACTGTCTGACGGAATCGTTCCACGGCGAGTGTTCCAGTACCGACCTCATCCTCATGGAAAAGGCGGACTTCGGCCGGATGCGGCTCGGACGGTGCGTCACGCGTAACTATGGCAACCTCGGGTGCTCGCGGTCGGTGCTCGACCTGATGGACAGCGCCTGCTCCGGACGCAGGTCATGTGACATCAGCGTCTCCGATTCGACGATGGTTCGAACGAAGCCCTGCCCCAAGGACTTCGCCTCCTACCTGGACGCAACCTACACCTGTGTACCAGGTAGGATGAACTCTGCGCTCTTATGCTGCTGCCGCTGCCACGGTTACGCGTAGTCGTCATAGGCTCATATATAGCGTGGAAACTGAATTACGTAGTAATAAATTCTGGATCCATTTGAGGCAATCGTATGACACGATCACTTTGAAAATGCATATATTTAATTAAATACAATTTACGATTTTAAAACTTTTTAATTTCGTCGATTAATTAAATCTGTCTCTTTGCCGAAGAGCGCTCTAAGAATCTCTGAATTTTCTACAAATGTTCGAGAAATTTGCGACATCTACAACGACATCTGAGTCGTCGTTGTCGATAATCGATATCATCGATATCATCGATCCGTCTACGTTAGAACGCTTCTTCATCGAAACGCAACGTGATCGATGCTTGCAAGGGGAGGGGTGGGAGGAGGGGAACGGGTGGTCGCAAATATCGCCAACATGCAGAGGCGTTGTTCTGGAAAGGGGTAAAAATATTATCAGCTAAGAACGACATTTAATGTACCGATATTTATTTACTGCACCCCACCCCCTATTTCGAACAACTGGGAAACCTGCTGAGCGCCTGACTTCCCAAGTTCCCACCCATAGACCCATGCAATTGTCGGTCGCACCCACGCACAGTTGACTAGTTCTACAGACCACAAAATATGATATAATTGATACCCTGTTTGACATTGGTCAAAGCAAGGACTAGTGCTGCAGTAGGCTATAGATATGCACAATTCAGAAGAGTGATGAAACCAATTAAAACCACATTTTAGTGTGTCCCCAGCTTAGCTGAGTCAAACCGTACTAGAATTGTCAATATATTCTGCCTCAATTTTATTCCAGAGCATTCGAAATGCCCCGAAAAATGGTGAGCCATTTGAAACGACACTATACAAAGTCTTTCAGAAATCTGTTTTCTGTCAAATGTCTAAAAAAATCGAACGAGAGAGAAGAGGGCTTTTAAGAAAGCTGGTTTCTTCTATGACAACTTCGCGCGCGCACACACACACACACACACACACTGATTGAAATAGACTCCTACATATTTTTAAAATGTTTTTATGATCAGAAATGGAGTGGAGCGTACGCCGTATATACGCTTTTATGTGCGCAGCGGGGGAGGGGGGGTGGTGGTGACCGAGTGCCCTGTACACGTATTTGTGCTATACAGTATAGCGTCGTACGCAATCGCGTACACTGCAATCCATTCCTGCGGACGTCTTTAAAGGGGTCGAGAAGGAATCCTCCATTTACTTTCGGTAATTAGAATGACCTGACACGAGCCTCGCCCCCCCCACCCCCACTCCCACCCCCTCCACCCGCTGATGGATATCTTGGAGACAGTTCGGAAGCAGCAGGGAAAAACCCGGACGATCTTATGCGGCGCAAATATCAATTCCACGGCTTTAAGGGATGTCCAGGGAACGCAATCGACGCGAATAATTGCGGCTTAGTCCGTGGGTTCTGATAGACACCGAATCAACAGGCATTATACTCCACGAGGTTAACCCCTTAACCGTGTATTTAACTGTAACTCAATGTAAAATGGACGGATATATCTGGGATCCCCAGTTAAGGGGTTAAAGAAGAAAACGACGAAAAGTTTATGTCCGATGCAAAGGAACAACGCTGGATTCAAACCCAGCGTTGCCGAAAATGCCTTATACGTATGGGCGTACCTGATACTGTACAGTAGAACTTCGCTATAACGTACTTAGCGAATCAACAGTGGCGGTTCCACCAGGTTGATGACTGGGGATGCATCCCCCCACCGGGGTTCCGGATGACCTTTTTTTGGCTTGTCAGCCCATTTTCCGGTGAGTTTTTAAGAAATTTATTGGAAAATACTGCGAATGACCTTCTTTTTATGCTTGTCGACCTTTTTTGGCAAGGTTTATTAACATTTAGTGCGCAAAGCACTAACAATGACATTTTTTCTCTTTTCTTTTTCTTCTTCACTTTGCTTACGCCACCAACTTCCTATAATTTTTTCATCCCTCACCAAGAATTCCTGGAACTGCCACTGCGACAGTAAAATATGGTACGTAAATAATATTCTCCGAAGTACGTTATATCCAGTACCATCCAATACTGTAGCGCATAACACGGAACCGTACATTGCGGTACGTTATAACCAAGTATACATCATAACCGAGTCCGTTAGAGCGAAGCTCTACTGTAATTCTTTATTATACTCTCTCGTGGGCGTAACCAGGAATAATAAGAGCCCCCATTACAAGACGATGCTTTGCAGTACTACTCGATTTCACTAATGATGATTGCGGAAATTGCTGACTATTGTATATTTTCGTCTGCGCTGAACTATACAGTGGAAACGCCTTGAAAACAACTTTGCAATAAAACATTCTGGTTACGCCTGCGTTCCATGGGCGCCCACAGAAATTTTTCCTGGAGGGGGCAAAACATAATGGTCATGGCTACGCCACATAAATTTTTCCAAGAGTGGGCAAAACGCATCTTAACACACAATGGTCACGGTTAATATTTTAGCAAGGTTTTAAAATTTCAACGGGAAATATTGGCATTTTTATTTTCCAAGAGGGGCAAGTGCCCCCTCTTGCCCCAATGTGCGGACGCCCATGCTGTGTTCCTAAATAAATAAAATGACAGCCGTCGATCAGAAAGACAGAGATTAAGACCAACAGAATGTGGACAATTAAAGTTTGTTAGAAGTAGTTTCGAGGGCGGTAGATTCCTTCCAATCCCTCCCTCCTCCGCCCACGCGCCCCGCCCCCCACCGCCCCCGCCCCAACGAGGCAGCGGCGGATGTTTATAGTTCCGTTATCAATGGCGGAAATCTTTATCGCCGTCCATGACAGTAAATTGCGGGAATAATAATAATACAAAGCTCAGTCATATCTTATTTCTATGGAAAAAGTCACCCGCTATTCAAGTAGACGGTTTAGTAAGTAAGCTCTAGAGGGTTCAGTTCAGTACACATACTTTATCTCCCCTCTATCTCCTACCAGTCTGTGTGTTACTCTGTCTGTCTGACTGTCTGTCTGTCTGCCTGTCTGTCTCTGCCTGTCTGTCTGTCTCTCTGTCTGTCTGTCTCTGTCTGTCTGTCTCTGTCTCTGTCTCTCTCTGTCTCTCTGTCTCTCTGTCTCTCTGTCTCTCTGTCTCTCTGTCTCTCTGTCTCTTTGTCTCTCTGTATCTCTGTCTCTCTGTCTCTCTGTCTCTCTGTCTCTCTGTCTCTCTGTCTCTCTGTCTCTCTGTCTCTCTGTCTCTCTGTCTCTCTGTCTCTCTGTCTCTCTGTCTCTCTGTCTCTCTGTCTCTCTGTCTCTCTGTCTCTCTGTCTCTCTGTCTCTGTTTCTCTCTCTCTCTCTCTCTCTCTCTCTCTCTCTCTCTCTCTCTCTCTCTCTCTCTGCTAAAACAGCATAAAACAGCAGAATTGTGTACAGCTATCATGTGATTTAAATGCGACACTTCAAAATACATTGCCTTTTGTTTTATTACGAATCATAAATTCTATATTGCTGCTATCAAAAGCGTCATCTTTATACAAGTATTGGATTTTGTGCAGTGATAGTTGAAATTAAATTGACCACTGGTGAAGTTATACTATTATCAGATAAAAGGAAGATAATAATAATAATAATAATAATAATAATAATAATAATAATAATAATAATAATAATAATAATAATAATAATAATAATAAAACAACTGTGTCGCTGTACTGTATTGTGTTGGTACAAAAGTCCATCTCAGTGGAAGAGAAATGTTCGCTTCCATTCTGTACTCGAGTCGATTCATTAGTCGTCAATATTTTCGGTTTCCAGACTCATTTTGTCCTCTGTGAAATGTCAAACGTCAAACCGAGCGTCACGATGACTCGTTCATTGACAGGTGTACAGGTGGATCCGGAACTGTGCCGGACGTCCAGAGTCCAGTCGGTGACTGCGACGGAGGGATTCATTCCGGGTCCGGTGAAGGACCATTCGATGGACGCCAGCCACCCGTGCGTCCTGCTCTTCAACGTCCCGTCGGGGCAGCGCCTCAACCTCACCCTCTACGACCTTGCCCTTCGCAATTCCAGCGCCGCTCCAGTAGACCCTGGAGAATCGATGTCCGGTGAAACGGGGGGTCACCTGTTCTACGACGACGACGACGACGACGACGGCGGCGGGGGCGGAGGCGGAGGCGGAGGTGGGGTCGAAGGTCATCATCCGGGAGCTTTCAGGCCGTGTCTTCGCTACGCCATCGTGACGGAGGCGGACAGCGAAGATGACGTCAGCCTCTGCGCCGGAAGTCGGCGCGCCAGTCACGTGTACACTTCGCGCCGTAATCGAGTCCGGATCCAGATCTTTCCGGCGTCGTCTCCGTCGCTGCGGCGATCCAATTACCTGCTGCACTTCGAAGGTAGGCTACGATGACACCTGACACCTGCATCACCTGTCATAATTATCATCGCCCTGTAACAGGAATCCACCATTCCAGTTCCGACGAATGTCACGTGATCGCATTCAGCGCACCAATCATTTCGACCAGATGACAGTTGCGGGAAAGTTAAAAATAGATTATTTGGTTCCCGGGATATCAGTGATATTTCAGTGAACTGAAACTGAATAGAAACTGAAATTATTTTAAATCAGTTAACTGAAACTGAAACTGAAACTGAAATTATTTCCTGAACTGAAACTGAATAGAAACTGAAATTGGCAACCCTAAAACTGAAACTGAATAGAAACTAAAATTATTTCCCGAACTGAAATTGTTAGTAAATACTGAAAATTTTCTAAAGGTCTTTTTGGATTTAAATACACAATTTACCCACTGAGCCTGATTTTGAAAGCGCCAGTCCGGTAAAAGAAATTTTCCTTACCTACTTACTTTATCACAAAACTATGCAATGTGCACGAATTACTCTGACATTCTTCAAACTGACTCACAGCCAATGTCATATATTCTGCCATCACTTCTTCTAAATTTGGAGTGTCACCTTCACCATTTTAGCGGTTCAAGAAAGCTCATAGGCCTAATGCTCTCTGATTTCACAAGTCGCTTTGCTTCAGTGCTTGATCCCCAGTCATTTCAATTTAATCCTATCCCTGTTGCTGCTTGTCTACTTGACCATACTGTGGCATCAGTACTACTGGCATCTCGTGAAACAGAACAGCTACTGGCGGCAGCAAAATCATACATAATAATAAGTTGATGATAGCATCTGAAACACCTACCGGCATGTCCGCTAATACTACAGTGTCTTCCATTCAGGGCCAGCTGGACAACTAACTACTTGTCAGAACTTCAGCAATACTCTGGAGATGGAGATGCGCTGACTTTCTGGAGAAAGCGTCGTGCATCCTACGCTCAATTAGCAGATCTGGCTGAAGATTTAATCACTGCACCTGCCTAACAGGCCTATGTTGAGCGAATCTTCTCACTGTGTGGCTTGTTAACAGCTGGCCGAAAGAATCGCCTTACCAAAAATTTAGAAATGCGAGTCTTCTTAAAACTAAATGCACATTGGATTTAACTTAGATACTTAACTTACTGTAGTTACTTAACTGAACAGAACAATTGTTACTTGCCACTTATTGAACGTTGAAAATGATTATCAGCTGTTAACTGAAACTGAAATTATTTCCCGAACTGAAACTGAATAGAAACTGAAATTGGCAACCCTAGAACTGAAACTGAATAGAAACTGAAATTATTTCCAGAACTGAAACTGAATAGAAACTGAAATTGGCAACCCTAGAACTGAAACTGAATAGAAACTGAAATTATTTCCCGAACTGAAATATCACTGCGGGATATTCCTTGAGGACAAAAATGTCGGCGACTCTAATGAAATCCCGACATTAAAACGACTGCAATTAATTGCGTTCAACTACAGTAAATCTTCGTTATAACGTACTTAGCGGGTCTGTAAAATGTCTACGTTATATCCGAGGTCCTTTATATATCCAATACCATCCAATATCATGGCGCATCACACTGGATATAGTACAGTGTGGCACTTTATAACCGAGTATACGCTATAGCCGAGGCCGTTATAACGAAGTTCGACTGTATATCAGTTCTCCAGGTTGCATGAGTTGCTAATGAAGTCAATAAGTATGTCTAAGACTAATAATCAATTGGAAATCAATATGATTTGTTAGCTATCGATGTGTCGATGAGGACGGTGCGTGGGGGTTCTGTTACTGTTGCTGTTGTTGTTGTTGTTGTTGTCAGTGGTCGGTTGTCCAGACCCTGTCCTTCCCAGTGACGTGTACCGGAGACATGACGCCGATCGCCTGTTTGTCGTCTGCAATTCGACCGGCGAGACTTCCGTTCTCGTCTGCTCCGGAACTGTCTGGGTCGGACGAATCTACAACTGCACCGAACCAACAGGTGGGGGTGAGGGTCTTTCTTTCTTTCTTTCTTTCTTTCTTTCTTTCTTTCTTTCTTTCTTTCTTTCTTTCTTTCTTTCTTTCTTTCTTTCTTTCTTTCTCTCTCTCTCTCTCTCTCACTCTCTCTCTCTCTCTCTCTCTCTCTCTCTCTCTCTCTCTCTCTCTCTCTCACCTGGACAACCTGTTTCACAAACGAAATCACTTTTGACGGCGTCAGAACTTTTCTTTAAAATTGCTCACAGACAGGTGGGTGAGGATCTCTCTCTCTCTCTTTCACTCTCTCTCGCTTTCTCTCTCTCGCTTTCTCTGTATCTGTCTCTGTCTGTCTGTCTGTCTCTGTCTCTTTCTTTTTTTCTCTCTCTCTATTCTGGACGACCTGTTTCGCGAGCGAAATCACTACTTTTGACGGCGTCAGAACCTTTCTTAAAAAATTGCTCACCGCAGGAATTTTTAAGAAATCTAATAATTAGATACTGCTGTGGCGTGGCAAGGGAAACGGGTAACTACGTGCAACACTGCCCCCGCCCCATTTTCCCCACTGGCTACGCCAACGAAAACTTCTTTATGGAATTGACTGACCTTTCATTGTGTGAAGCGATCTATGGTAATAACTGAAATCCAAACGCGATTTCATCGGTCAAGTCATCGTGACTTCAGCAGCGTCCAGACGTCATCTTGACTTCGACTTGACTTCGTCTGCCTTCCGCACTCAATCTCGGCGATCGGGTTTCGCGTTAGTCAAGTAAGTAAGTCAATAGCGCCGGTGAAGCGGCGAAAAATTATTCGTTCGACTTCTTCTATCTTCTTCGCAGAGAGAGAGAGAGAGAGAGAGAGAGAGAGAGAGAGAGAGAGACAGACAGACAGACAGACAGACAGACAGACAGAGACAGAGACAGAGAGGCAGAGACAGAGACAGAGAGAATTTCATTTCCGAAACTAATTCGGTTGTTTGATTCGCTGCTTAGAAACGGAGCGACGGACGAAGAAAGGAAGAACGAGAGCTTCCAATCTCGCATTTATATAGCGCCGTAAGCCGGGTTCGGTTCCTGTTTGGCGTCGCCGTTCCGTTCGACGAAAGACAACACAAACTGCCGATAGCAGATTCATTCATTCATTCATTCATTCATATAGCGCCAACGCACTGCGGCGACCGGCCTTCGATATAAATACTCCTCGCGCAGGAGGTAATCGAAGACCGAAAGTCAAATATTTGCCGAGCGTTCTCTTACTTACTTACTCTCCTCTCGGACTCCTCCTACTCTGAACCCCGGAAAAGGAGAGAGAATCGGAGAGAAGAACGAACGCCGTTCTATATATATATATATATATATATATATATATATATATATATATATATATATATATATATATATATATATATATATATATATATATATCTCTGTGAGAGAGAGAGAGAGAGAGAGAGAGAGAGAGAGAGAAAGAGAGGCATTTTCCAGAGAATTTCAGGCAATATTTTAAAGTCGTGACGTGATGTCTTCAGTGGCTTCGAAATTCCCTAATCGTGACATTTTCTGACCGACATTTTAGCTCCAGGTGCGAAGATTTACACGGAAGACGGATTTGGTGACTTTTCCAGTCTACCTCAAGTCGGTAAGTAAGATGCGAAAATAGCTTGGATTTCAATATTCGAATTATGCACTGCGCCGTTGTCACTCCGTGAATTCGACGGCATCTGTCTGTGAAGATCAAGTTCACCAAAATATTTACGAGACATCGCAATAATAGATTCTATATGGATGTGTTAATATTCAACGAAATAGATCTGGAATTATGACTACAACGGTTGAACCCAGTGGCGTAGCCACGGGGGGTTTTGGGGGTTAAACCCCCCCCTTGGGCGGCGAAAAACATTTTTTTAATGTATTCCCATGCAATTTTTATTTTTTGAGGCGAATTTTGGCAATTTTTGGGTGAAAACTCCCTTGGCGGCTATTGACGAAAATTTTTTCAACCCCCCTTCCGGAAATCCTGGCTACGCCACTGGTTGAACCACTAAAGAAATGGATATCTTAAATCCTACATCTGCATTAGAATCTTCTCTTTCACCCTTATTGTGAATAATTTATATTTTATTTTAAAAGAAAATAAACAGAATTTCTTGATCATTTTGGGAAAATTTAAAATCTCCGTCACTCTATGCTCAAAACAACGCAGACATCTTTAAACTAATTCGTTTCTGCTGCAGTTCTACTGTAATCTCGCAGACTCTGAGAGCTTACGGCTACGCGTCTTCTAGAGAGTCGGCCACTGAGGCGTGACCCTAAAGGCGCTATATAAACGAGAACGACGTGCGATGGAGATCGATGGAATAGTTCGATCGTCGATCGATCGCTGCTTCCTTCCTGTTTGGGCGGAACGACGCGCGTTGGACGCGTTTACATTTAGAAGTGGCACCTCGAGTAACGTAACCTTTAACACCTCTCTCTCTCTCTCTCTCTCTCTCTCTCTCTCTCTCTCTCTCTCTCTCTCTCTCTCTCTCTTTCTCTCTCTGTCTCTCTCTGTCTCTCTTTGTCTCTGTCTGTCTGTCTGTCTGTCTGTCTCTCTCTCTGCCTAATCCTCCTCCTGCTTCTTCTCTTTCTCTTCTTTTCTACTTTTCTCTCCCTCCTCCTCCCTCTCCTACTACACTGTGTTCTTCTCTTCTGTTCTTTCTCTTCGCGTATCTTTATTTTTCTTCCCGCTCTCTTCTTTCTCTGCGCATATTTCTCCTTCTTTGCTTCTTTACCTTTTAAACGGTATATCTTCACTGTTTTTCTATCTTGTATTTCTCTCTTTCTCTATCTCTATCTCTATCTTCCTCTCTTCCCTTCCCTTCCTCTAGTTTATAATTTTCCTTCTCCTCTCCTCTTCTCTCTACTCCCGCCCTTCCTTCCTCATGTCCGTATCCCTCACCTTATTCCTCATCTACTCTCCTCTTAGTTCTCACACACACGCACGCCCGCACGCGCACATACATAGACCTATTTGCAGTGTCATGTTGCGATTTTCGTAGCATTTATGTAGCGCCGTGCGGTGATTTATATTGTAGGTCTTTCGATGTTCATAACATTCGGAGTTTCATTGATCGTCGTTATCTACATCGCCGTCATGGCCATCTGCGTCGTCTACATACGCAAGTAAGTAAGTGAACGAAGTGGGCGCACTTCTTCGCGCTTGGCGCCGAATGAAGGAAGCAGTTCAGTGGGTTTTCAATTAAAGGCGCCTCTAGTAGATTTGTACACTGCGAAGTATAATATTATACAGGGTGGCTCAAAAATTCGACTATATTAAATGCAAACCTAAATGTGACTAGTCGGTTTTTTGCGCCACCATGTACATTACAACTGATTCGAGTGTAAGATATTTACAGAAAAATTGTCGACACGCTGCAAACTGTTAATCCATTCTTAAGACCTGATTGGCAGTTTAATCCAGACACTGGCCACTTTCATACTCTTTATATTGTGGCGCTACGTAGAAGTTATTTCTGATTATATAGCGCCCTATAGCGATGTGTTTGTCGTCTGCCTTTGACAGACGGAGGAAGAGATATTCTGCCGGAACTGAGGCGAGCGAGCAGGTGACCTTCCTAGACGGAGAGAACACCGTCCAGCTGACCACGTCTTCGTCGTCGTCTTCTTCTGCCCATCGAGGGCCCTTCACCCCGCGCCACGAACACCGTCAGCTCCTGCTCTGCCCCCTCGAACGAGACGGCGGCGTGGTCGGGGGCGTCGGTTGGGACCACCGCTCGTCGCCCGCCTACGCGCGCTGCACTCACCGGCCGAGAAGTTCGACGTCGCTCCTTCCTCCGCCTCCTGCTCCGCTTCCGCGCTGCTGCGGCGGCGACGGGTCAAGGACGCCCAGAAGGGGTCAGACGACCAGCGCATGCGCACTGCTTTGGCCGGAACCAGTGTATAGCGGTCGAGGAGGAGGAGGGGAAGAAGGAGGCGGAGAAGGAGCGGAAGAAGGGAACTGCGACTTACCACAGGCGTTTGACAGCGATTACCAGCAGCACTTCTGGTGTTGCAGCAGCGGCGGCGGCGGCAGCAGCGGTGGTGCCCAGCGGTGTCCTCTGCCGGGGAGTGGGGGGCCGCCGCGGGGCGAACGGTGCTGCTGTCCGGGTCGTGGGGGAGGGGTCTCAGAGTTACGCTGTCCCCCCGACGAACGATGCGTCGATTTTGCCGCCAGACTCGGCGTTCGCGGATCCGTCGGACTGAGGGAATCGCGGACTTCGATCCAGGAGGACCCCAAATCCGTCGCACTCCATCGGGGAAGATGCTGCTCCAGGTGTTCCTCGTCCTCCGCCAGCAGAATCATCGGTCGAAGGTCGGATCCGCTTAGGGACCGCGATGGCCAGGCACGGACCCAGCCGCTGTCGGACGGGGACTGGGCGGGATTCGAACGGGGGAACGACGGGGTAAGCGGGGACGCCGGGACTCGGTGCGCAGAGATGGTGGAACCGTCTCTGCAGGATGTCCGTTCGACCGTTCCCTCCTCAGCCTCTGGCGTTCGTGACGAAACGGTTGCTAGGGGCAGCAGCGGCGGCGGCGGCGGCGTTGCTAAGGCTTCTTCCGCTGAGATGCTGGAAAACGCACTGAACGAGGATAGAAGGACGGAAATATTATCGGCGAATAATATCTGCAGCAGTCAACGCATGACGATGACGACGACGACGACGAAGACCACAGACGCTGGTTCCCTTGAACTGTCAAATCCGGACATAGTGGCTGTCATCGGAACTCATCAGCTGTTGAACTCCCGCGTTTGAGCTTAAGATCGCGTCATCATCATCATCATCATCATCATCATCACCATCATCATCATCATCATCATCACATCGTCATCATCATCACCACCACCATCATCATCAGTATCGTCATCATCGTCATTATTGTCATCATCATCATCATCGTCATCGTTGTCCTTGTCATCAACATTGCATTGATTTTAATTACTTGTTACAAGTAAACTGCTGCAGTGTTCATCTCACTCGGCCACAAAGTTTGTTTCCGTTTTCTCTGTAATTAGAACATCCGACCCCGTAGGACCATTCACTTCACTGAATACCTAATGCTATTTTCCTGTTTTGTTGGTCGACAATAGGTCGTTATTCTCGTTGGTCGCGATTTCTGTCCCACTGCGTAGCTCCTTACGATGGAAACCACGGTTCTTTGAATAGCAGAAGAAAGCGAGGAATTTTCTGATGACATTGAAAGTTTAAGACCTTTAACGAAATGCCGCAGGGGACGTTTGCATAGGAAATCAATGATTCATCTTGGAATAAAGACATTTTTAAATACAAAGAGTCGCGATCGCCCAGCCAAAGCCCCTTGAATCGTGTGATCTTAGTGCAGCATACTAGAGGGTAGGTTGCAGTCCAAGACTTGGCATGATTTAAACGCTTCGATCGCTTGAGGAAAGCAAAAGGCGTTAATGCATTTGCGATTCTCTTTCGATTTTAGTGAACTAGAAAAAAGAATGCAGACAGACTAATGTGCAGAATACCATCAGTGACATCTAGCGAATGAATAGTTGTGAACCACTCTTGAGGGGGGGGGGCTTTCTGCATTTTAGCATCGACTGGGCTTCAATCGGTGCAAATATGAAAGCCCTACGACACCACAAATTTTCGCTCAAATTTCGAAAAAATACCCTGTACTATAGTCCATGAAAAATTTTCGGGCGATCCAAAAATTCATGTACATATATTGCTCACATTTCGCTTTAGAACCCTCAAGCGCCCCCCACTGATGTCAGAGGACTAGAAAAAGCCGTCACTTTCCACCGTATTAATGTGTCTATATTGGCAATTATAATAATGGTGGCTATACATTGTATAGATTAAAAACCCTTTAAAGTGATAGATATCCAAAATGCGGGTCCAGATTCTTTTTAGGCATCGACTGGGCTTCAATCGGTGCAAATATGAAAGCCCTACGACACCACAAATTTTCGCTCAAATTTCGAAAAAATACCTTGGACTATATATAATCCATGAAAAATTTTCGAGCGACCCAAAAATTCATGTCGATATATTGCTCACATTTCGCTTTAGAACCCTCAAGCGCCCCCCACTGATGTCAGAGGACTAGAAAAAGCCGTCACTTTCCACCGTATTAATGTGTCTATATTGGCAATTATAATAATGGTGGCTATACATTGTATATATTATACATTGGCCGGATCCGGCCCGCGGACCAGTTTCATCCGGCCCGCCACCGAGTTTGAGAAAATAGGAATGTTTGCTATAGGACCGGTTATTACCGTTATTTTATTGGACTATACTTGGACTAGGAGGTTTCCAAATTGCTTACTTATCCACACCACAGGTGACGGCGGTAATTAAACTCACTTTTTTGCTACTTATTACTAACTTGCTTACATTTGTCATCTCGCTGCAACTTGCAAGTCTCGTTCTCGCTCAGTTAGCTATGGTTGCCAGATCTCCCGTATTCAGTGTTTTATCCAGACTCCAGGCTTTGGGGGGGGGGAAATTGAGGCTTTCGGGGGGATTGACTTGGTTAGAGGGGAAAATACATATTTCAATGCAAAATTTGTGTAAGTGCTGGGATTTTTTTTGGGGTCGGGGATTTTGAGATTTGGAGGGGGAATCTCCCCTCCTAACAGGTCTGTATAAAAAACACTGCCCGTATTTTACGGGAGCTCCCGTATTTCAGTCTCAGTCTCTCGCCTCCTTTTAACTTGTTTGTAACATTGATTCACTGCATGCAGATGATGCACTGCATTGAACAGTGTTGTTTATCGCTTTTTTCTTAGTCTATAGGCCTACTCTACAGTACTGTAGTGGAGTATACTGTAGCTCTAGCCATAATAATTCACCATGAGCT
>CM030847.1:3435276-3482776 GCA_018105865.1 Metaphire vulgaris | reverse complement strand
TGATGAAAATGAGGATGTGGTCGGGATATGACCTTTACTCTGTCCCTCAGTCCAACTACAACTTCTACCTGTATATATATATATATATATATATATATATATATATATGTGTGTGTGTGTGTGTGTGTGTGTGTGTGTGTGCATGCAGCCAAATTTCTAAAAAACACATTTTAGTCACGGAACTTATTCTACAAAATACTCTTAAGACTAAGCAAAGAGAAACTGCACACTACAATTATATATTATTATTATATTCTTGTAATATTATTGTCATAGGATATATATATATATATATATATATATATATATAGAGAGAGAGAGAGAGAGAGAGAGAGAGAGAGAGAGAGAGAGAGAGAGAGAGAGCAAAGTGGAAATATTTCGTATCTAACTATCTAACTATTGCCGCCATGCAGGCAGAAAGTGATGATATATATATATATATGATATATGATATATATATGATATATGATATATATGATATATGATATATATGATATATGATATATATGATATATATATTCTGTATTCTGTCTCCGTATACATTTTGACCATAAGTCCCTCGGCACTAAGTATCGAAGGCATATATATATATATATATATAAATATATACATATATATAAATATTAAATATATATATGCATATAGATATATAATTATATATATGCATACATAACTCCATTGTCCTTTTATGTAAATAGAAATCGTTTCGTATCCTTTATGTGTTCAATAGAAGTTGTTGTCGTCGGCAGCTTTGCACACTTGCTCAAATCTATTCCCAAGATGAAGTTTTCGTGCCAGAGGATCGAAGTCAAGAGCTTCGATCAGCTACAGATCAACACAGACGCAGAAAGAAAACCAATCTGTATTCGAAAAAAATAAGACACCGGTCGTCGCTCCATTCGCAATTTCCGAGATCTAATCTCGAAACAGAGAAAGAAGAGTTTCGAGCAAAATATAGGAGAACGAGAAAAATTATGGGTTTTTGTATACTTCGTACTTCGTAGCTGTACTCGGCAGCGTATTTGTACAGATCTTTAAGCGCCAATCCAGTGTTGAAGTCGGCCGAATGTTTCTGAAAACACAGCAAGCAATACCTGGCAATTAATTATTGGGGGGGGGGGGAATAGAACCATCACGGTCCCCACAAATCGTCGTCAGAGACAAAAAAGTCTCTAACAAAATTTCCTTATTGCATTTACGCGAATCTTGAATGATATTCTTTTTGATGCTTCTGGAAAATTTCCGTAACACGAGCACTTTACTAAACAGAAGTCCATCGCTTATTAACCCCTTAACTGGGAATCCCGGATATATCCGTCCATTTTACATTGAGTTACAGTTAAATACACGGTTAAGGGGTTAATAATGTATATAGAGACCTCGTGATCGGTCCGCCCCTCGCATTCTATATCTATGGAAGTTTCGACCAGCTCTAAAAACAATATTCTGCACAGGCCTGTGGTTAAACAACTTTTTATGATGCTTCCAAATTAACAGAAGAGCTATTATTGTATATGTCAACTTCTCTGGTATACTTTCGATATATTTGAATGCATTATGCATATATACTGTAAAAGCAATGAAAGCGTTATAACTGCCTGCATGCCTGTGAATGGCTAAGCATGATTTCGGACATTTCTTTGTCAGAAATCGAAGGTAAGTCTTGGATACTGCAATAGAACTGCGAAAGCCACTGTCTGTAACGTGGAATGTCCTTGGCAAATAGCAATTTGCTCGAAGGCGAGTCCTGTAAATGCAGAAAACGATGATTCTATAGGAGAAATAGTCTCTAAACTAAGAATCACACCCATACACGAACACACACACATGCGCATAAATATTAGATTGGCGCAGTGTTGTTTAAGTTTTTAATGATAAAATCCGTATAATAATAATAATAATAATAATAATAATAATAATAATAATAATAATAATAATAATAATCATCATCATTTGACTAAATAGAGTACTGTGTCTCTCATGCCGCACAGAAGCAATGCATTATGCACACGGTAAGCAGCACCCACCTTGCCCAATGTCTGTGCCTGGGTGGAACAGGTGTCGACGACGGTCTGGGCAATGACTGACAGACACGAGTCGACGACAGCGGATTTGTTGATGTCAAAAAGAAACTCCGGATTCTGGATAAGACTCAACCAGAATCTAAGAAGAAGGCTGCAACCAGTCGAAAACGAAAGACATCCTTACTAGTTTTTGATTATGGCTATTTCAAATAATTTAGACTAAACGTCTGAGAATAGGCGTTTTCGGAGCAATAGAAGAGCAAAGAGCCAGTCGTCTGCCCACCTGTTGCTTTTCCAGGTGTGCGTTACCTCTGGGTCGACGACCCTGCGTCGGGCAGCAGAACGGTCCAAGAAATCAAACAGGTATTTGATCGCCGGAGGAAGAGATGAAGATGCAGTCAACATCGTCAAGAATAGATCGTCAATGAACTTCTGGAGTGCGCACTGAATGGAAACAAGCATGTCGCACGCTTTATCATCTATCAAAAGGCATTACTAGGAATAATAATAATAATAATAATAATAATAATAATAATAATAATACTAATAATAATCATGAAGCTCATAGTGGTTGAGTAGGGTCTGTACTGTGTGAGAACGACTATGTTTCACTCATCTATTCATTCCCATTATGGTCTTGCAGGTACTCTAATTCATTAATATATATATATGTAATTATATATAAATATATATATATATATATGTATATATATGTGTGTGTGTGTGTGTGGATTTTGTCGGAGAAGTTCTTCAAATCGATCAGATTGTTACATATCTAGGACCTATACGCCCTCTATTCAACCGGCGTTCAATTGCCTTCTCTCACACAGCGAATTAATGATAAAACTTGTATTCGATAGCTATAAAGAAATGACAAATAAATATGTTAAAAGTTATACGTTGATTTGATTGATAGGCACTAGTTCTGCCTACCTTTGTGGCAAGAAGTCTTGTGAGAAAAACTTCTGAGATGACTTTTTGGCCACGGACAGAGTTCTGACCATCGTCATGTTTAACCTTTCATGTAAAAAAATGAAATGAAACACCAAATGAGGAAACTTAGGCTAATTCGACAAAAAATTTTACAGTTGCGACCAACTCTGCTAAAGATACTAGACAAATTCTGATACGAATCAGTGTCAAATTTCCATGATCAATAAGACCATTTTAGAACGTGATACATCGAAAAAGGCAGTAACAGAAAAAGGTTACGACTAGATCTTATATTGTTTGAAAAAATTAACCAGTGACATCTAGATAATATAGAATATTCTTGTGTGCTTATGGAGCACCGCCCACCAAGTGATAGAACTTGGATCCTTCCTCCGACAAAAAGAACGGAGTCGTGGAACTGACGGGCGATTGACTGTTGTCCATGACATCTTCAAAAACCAATCAATACATTCAAATCTTTTACGTTTAGGCCTACCTTTCGTTACACACATCCACTGATTTTAACATTAGAAACGTCAAACTGCGATTTCAAAATGCTTCTGCAAACGCCAAAGGACAAACAGCTAATACCACGGTGCCGTCAAAATCAAAGCGCTATATAAATTCACGAGATCTTACTTATTTCTGTGAATATCAACGAACCGATAGTAAACGGATTACGATTTACCCACTGTAAGCCTGAAAATTGAAGTCGTCTTTTCTTCTCGAAACGATCGTCAGAGTGGCGCCGTCTGGAATTCGGTAATGTCCCAACGTGTTAATCTTCTGCCATCGCTTGTTCGTTGTCGCCGTTGTTGGGTCTTCGTCGTTAAGGACTACCGTTCTCTGGCTCGGAGACTCCCACTCTATACGAGGACAAAACATTCATCCTGAAACTGTACAACGTAGTCTATACAATATTAAGATGCGATTTCTAGCATTGTCATCATCATCATCATCATCATCATCATCGTCGTCGTCGTCGTCGTCATCATCATCATCATCATCATCGTCGTCGTCATCATCATCATCATCACCATTGTGTTGTCAACGAGGAAGAGATGAGTAAGGACAGTGGCGGTTCCACGTGGCACGTGGGGGATGAGTGGGGATGCATCCCCCATCAGACTTTTTTTGCTTGTCAAACTATTTTTGGGTAAAAGTCAAGTAAATGACTGGAAAAAAAATGCCGGTGACCTTTTTTGCTTGCTAACCTATTTTTCGGTAAAAGTCTAGTAAAATTCGGGAAAAAAATTGCATTTTCTGCTTGTTAGCCTTTTTCTTTTCCGGCAAAGTTTATTGATTTTCTCCCTCTCTTTTCATCCACCCACCAACTTCCTATTTCTTCATTTCATCCCACCCAAGAATAAGCAGCTACTGTAGTACTACGCCCAAAAGAGCTACATAAGTTATCGAGATTTTGCTTAGCCTACTTAGGTTGCAACATTTCCAAATATCCAAGGAAGCAGAATCGAATGTGCACAAACCAAGGTCGACGTCGAGTACTGAAGGTCGGAAGGAGAAGGGGGCGTTGAGGAAGAGCGCGTTGAGGACCTTTTCCTTGACCTGAGTAATCGTATCACAGTCGAGCACTTTGCACGCAGTAGATTCCAACGGAGACAGGCTTTCTCCAACCAACAGGTTTATCACCTGAGATTAAGGATAACACCGGTCGCCCGACGAGTTCCCTCCACAATTATTTTTATAGCAGAAAACAGCAGAACGCAAACTGAACTTCAATTGAAATTAAGTTAATACTTCTGTTTCTCTGAAAATGTTTAACCCATTCACTGCCGTATGTCGTACGGCGTACGTCATAGCAGCATAATGATAAATAACAACAGTTGTAATGAAGGGGTTAATGTAGAAGCAGACACATTTCTAAGATTTACAGGTAACTGACATCGGCACAAAATACGACACGTAAATTTTTTCCAAGATACACACACACACTTCTGAAAGTAATGCGAACTGTATTATGCAACGTAATGAAGTAAAATATTTGTATAGCGCCTCTTCTGAAGAACCACTCGGAAGCCCTCCCGCTGCGATTACTGCATATTGATAAAGAGGTGAGTTCAGTGGCGTAGCCAGGGTTTTCCGAAGGGGTTATGGTTCCCATCCACATGACTCTCAACTTGGGAAAATCCTGACAAGCAAAAAATGTCAACTATTATTTTGCATTTATAAGTCGATAATATAGAGGGGGTTAAACTCTCCTTGGCTACGCCACTGGGCGAATTTCAAGTCGTTTCAGAAAACAGGGCCACAAAATCAGCAGCCGCTAAATTACGCATACCGTGGTCAAGTCAGTCAAATAGACACCTTTTTTTTACCTGTAACGATATAATTTGAGAACTAGCCAATGAACAAAATGAAGGAGCTTACGAGTACTTTGGCCTCGATCTTCTCTTGCAGTAGCCTTTCCTCTTCCAGAGCGTACCTGGCCTCGGACGTGATGACGTCAACAGGGCCTCTCTCTGTCTGATGCTTAATCGCCCTGTACAGCATAAACAGCGCCTTTCCAGAGTGACTGTGAAGGTGGTCGTACATGGACAGCGTAAGCCAATTGGTCAGTAGCTTCTCGGCCACAGATTCGTTCCTGAGACAGAATAACGACACGTGTTAATCCTCCTGACAGTTAAACAGGGACGTCATTTTTTCACTGTTTTCCATTTTGCGTATCTATAGCCTTCTGTACATCAATCGTAGAATAGTATCATTAATGAAAAATACAGCATTGGCGTTCTTGGTTGTGATTGCAATGTTTTAACAAGCCTTAAACTTCGTTTTGCTTCGAAATCCACGTCAGGACCACGTGTGTTACGTCTCAGGTTCTTTCTGAACAGATAGCGAATTCTATGAAAAAAACTTATTCAATAAGTAATTAATCAGATAAAGTTGAAAGTAACTGCTTTTTAGAAGTATATTCACAGACGTGTTACCTTCGAAGCATTTGCTTTGCCTGTCGCTTCTCAATGCATCGATCAATCAAATCGTTCAGCAGACATTTCAAAATCCTGCAAACCAGTTGAAGCCACCGTGCAAGACGATGTCATAATAATTATAATTATTATTATTACTATTATTATTATTATGCAGAAGAGCGCACAGGGAAAATTTCTGATTGCAACTCAAATTTTCTACTGCTGGTCTCGGCGCTGGTCTGTCTCGAAATGGAAACGAAATTGAACGTTAAAGGCCTGCTATCAAACTATTGAAACTAATATTATAATTGTTTAAGTAGATCATCCAAAAATCAAAAAATTAGAGTGCAAAAAGATCGAAACTTACTCAGTCACGTAGTTCATCCTGTCATGTAGAATGACTACAAGGAGTGAAGCAACAATTGATCTGCCAAAAAAATCATTCTTATTACAGCACATGCAAGACTTCTTTCCAAATAACGGCAACACGCTGTTGTTTAAGTTGACGTCTATCACACAATCTCGTCGAAATCACTTCGAACCTGCACGCAATTGTCAGGTATGCGAAATCAAATACAGGTAGGCTATCTGCATTCCTGAGTATATCGCTTTACCTGCGAGCACCTGAGAGTAAAGAGTATTGGGAAATTTCTGAGAAAATCCGAAGAACTCGACGCTGAAGCATCTGTCAGAGAATGAATGACCTACCTGTCTTTAATGCTGAAGTTCTTCTGTTCCTCCAAAGTTTGAATGAAAACGAGAAGAAACCGAGAACAGGCGAGCAGCTGTTTGAATCCTTGCAGGCGATCGCCGTAACACTTGTGCCGATCGTTTTGTGCCTTCACATTACAAAGTGTCCAAATCTGTGCATCATGAATTATTGGCGCTACAGAAGTTTGAGATCAGATTAGATTCAGATAAACTGAGATGAAAATTAACTGTCAAGACTCACTGAATCTCTTAGTCCTTCAATTACTTTACGTTAGAACAATTATTAGGCCTACAGTATTTCCAACGGTACAGAGTCAAACGTCAGAACCACACACACACACACACACACACACACACACCTGCATGACGTCATACTCCTCAACAGTGATCATAGACGATCAGTAATAGTGGGACTAGGCATTATGATAGTGGCGCCATAGAAGCTTATAGATTGACTGATACATTGACTTTACGTGAATGCGTTCACGTTCTTTGAATCATTTCCGTAAAGTAATTGAAGGACTAAGATATACAAAGAGTCATGACAGTTAATTCTCATCTCAGACTGTTTGAATCTAATTGAATCTCAAACTTCTATAGCGCCAATTCGTGATGTATAGAAGCATCAGATCACCGGGAATCTTTATCTCACTGGCACAGTATCTGATGGACCGTAGACTTATATAATATGATATCATAACATTAAGTCAAATTCACACAAGATCCAAGTCAGACCCAGAATGCATCAGGCTGGATTCTATCTCTTCTGCATTTATTCACCTTCATGTCGCGTCGTAAGACGGAATAGTCGGGATGAGCGGGAAAGAATACGTTAATCGAATAGACTTTGTATTCCCAGAATGGAATTCCTATGACGTCAAGGTCACTTGTAAAGTCCGAGACCTCCGTTTGTAATTCGGCAAACGCTAGACAGCAAAGGAACGCAATAACTGTAAAACCACAAGAAAATACACCATCACTTGTACAGGGTGGCGCAAAAAAACCGGACTAGTCGCATTCATGGTTTGCATTTAATATAGTCCGGTTTTTTGCGCCACCCTGCATACAGTATTTATTCAATTGCAGCTTATGTCGAGTTGCTGGACTGAACTGTAACACTACTCTACTGTAGAATTCATTTTAGCCAAAGCAAGTACTGTATTGTACTGTACCTGTAACTGTATTGTACTGTATACCTTGCTTGCACTCATTGCGTATGATGACTTCCATCGTGTTCAGGTGAAACTGTAGCTTTCGAAACTGTCTGACAGCCTCCGAGCTGCGGCGTTTGTAGACAACGAGGATGACGATGACGACGGTGAAGAGGGCGCCACCGCCCACCCCCACTCCGATCACCCAGTGCTCGTTGAGTGGGTTCAATGAACTCTGGTACTCCAACTCTCCGAGGATCTGTACGTAGTTTCCGATTACGACCTGGATCACAATTGAAAACTGTCGGTCTATAGGCCTAGAGGTCTATAGGCCTAGAGGTCTATAGGCCTAGAGGTCTATAGGCCTAGAGGTCTATAGGCCTAGAGGTCTATAGGCCTAGAGGTCTATAGGCCTAGAGGTCTATAGGCCTAAAGGTCTATAGGCCTAGAGGTCTATAGGCCTAGAGGTCTATAGGCCTAGAGGTCTATAGGCCTAGAGGTCTATAGGCCTAGAGGTCTATAGGCCTAGAGGTCTATAGGCCTAGAGGTCTATAGGCCTAGAGGTCTATAGGCCTATATGTTCTTGGGTCTATCGAATATGTGCATAAGTAAAGTAACATATAATAGAATGCACGAGTGACAGTGGTTTTAGCACAGGAGAAATCCTATTTAACTACTTATAATCCAGTTATTATTATTATTATTATTATTATTATTAGTAGTAGTAGTAGTAGTAGTAGTAGTAGTAGTAGTAGTAGTAGTAATAGTAATAGTAGTAGTAGTAATAGAACCTCAAGTGTAGGCTAGCAATCATAGACGCGTTTTTAAAATACTATTTATACAGAATGTGTATCAAAATAACAAACGTTAGCATTTTTAGCAAGCAAATCGAAAAAATAAATGTTTCACGGTATCAAATATTGCAAACATTCGCAATTGTCTTCTATAGCGCCACCTTATAATGCACACAATGACAGAAACATTAAAACAGCGTTGCTGTGGGAAAAGGAGAGACTTCGTCAACCTTAACAATCGGAGCGTTTCCGGTTTTTCCGCCTCTGGCGTCCACGACACCCGGTTGGCGGTCGGGGGGTGTGCAGTAGAGGGTCTCCGAATCGAGGGAGTTCACCTTGCACGCCTCCGTCCCAACGAAGACCAGCGCCTCTGAGGCTCCGCAGGCGAGATTCAGATTCTGACCCTGTATTATTTAATAAGCACTTGTACATTAAATAAGTACTTGTACATTAAATAAGTACTTGTACATTAAATAAGTACTTGTACATTAAATAAGTACTTGTACATTAAATAAGTACTTGTACATTTAACACGTTCTAATTATTATGCCAGCCAAGTGCGGATGTTGTCAATGCAAAGTGTCTAAATAATAATTCATCTGTAATTTTTTTAAAGAGACTCAGAGGCATCACTAGAAATGGCGTCACCCAGTGCGGTAAAGTTACGATACCTCTCTCCCCCCCTCTCCAAAAAATTACACATCGGACCTCCTTGAGTTCTCCTGTACCAAGGGCGCGAATTGTAGGGGAAAGGGGGATTTTACCCCCACTGCCCAACTGCATCCCCCCTACTGCTACATCCCCCCACCACTACATCCCCCACTGCTACACTTCCACAACAACTACATCCCCCAAGCTCGACATATCCCCCCCCCACTGCTCCAGGTCACAAATCGCACCCTGCCTGTACCAGTGCAAACGTATACAAATGGAATAGCTTAGCAGCTTATCATGTTTAATTTACAAACACAAAACGTTTTGATGTCTCATCTCCTTTTGATATTGCAATCGGTGTCACACGATGCGGTCCTCACCCCCACACCACCACACCCCCAGACGGCACTGGCTATTTTTTTACTGTTCTTCACGTTTTAAAGTTTGAAAACGTTACAGAGATTCTGAGAGGCTCTTACTCCAAGAACCAGGGCTTCTCCTCGATAGATTCTACGTCCGCCGTCGAAAGGAATGAACAAAGGATCTCGAAAAATGACAAAAGTGGATTTTACATCCGGGAAATGAAGCGACAGATTCCCGACAGAGGGGACACCGTCCATCGTGAACGACACTTGGAATTCGTCGAATTCGTCGGCGGAGTTGATCTTCGGCGAAACGCAGCGGAGTTTCGAACTGTCGACGTGAAAACACTAAAAACAGACGTCGACAGTTCACGCGAATTCTCTCAATTTACAAGATCCTAACTGTACGTTGATATGAAATTCAAACCAATAACTTTGAAACATAGAAACCCCTCTGAACAACTAGTTACTTTAATGCATATCTAGCCTATAGGCCTATACGTTCCTACTGTACAGTCAACTCTCGTTAATACGGACTCGGCTAACACAGACTTTCGTTTAATGCGTTTTCGTTTAATTTCCAGTTCCCCAAATCCCATGCTAACAGAGTTTCACTTTATTTGCTTATAAAGAAATAATTCTAGAAAAACTTTTAACAAGAAACTGTTGCAACTAGTCAAATTTCTTTTAACGTATGAAAAAACTAAGAAGTAAAGCGTCGACCAACAACTGCTGTTACCCACTGAAGAGTTTGCCGTAAAATTTCCGTTGGAAAGATGGAAGACAACGCTCTGAACCGAATCAAATGAATCTCCCGTAACGGTGATGATCCTGCCGCCGCTGTACATTTTTAAATTATAAAAAATCTGTTAACAACGCATGGTCGCTACAGTGTGAACCATAGGCGTAAACTTCTACAAGGCCCGACCCCCTCCCCACTTCTTAATAGGCTAAGCTCTGGAGAGGGGAAGGAATGGGGGAGATATAAAGGTCGGGCCCCTCCCACTTGTTCATCCAAGTTTATGTATCGCGTGAACAACACATTTGCCTTTCAATGCATAATAGAAAAGAAAATTCCAACGTAATAAAATATAAACGATTAAATAATAATAATAATAATAATAATAATAATAATAATAATAATAATAATAATAGTAATAATAATAATAATAATAATAATAATAATAATAATAATAATAACCAGGGCGCCATTTGCGGGGAGGGAAGAAGGAATCTTTCCCCCCACTGCCCAACTGCATTCCTCCTACTGCTGCATCTCCACCACTATATCCCCCACTGCTACAGTTTTCAACAACTACATCCCCCCAAGCTCGACACATTCCCCACTGCTCCAGGTCACAAATCGCACCTGACAACAACTGTAATTATAATAACTATAATAATAATAACTATAATAATAACAATAATAATAACAACTATAATAATAATAACTATAATAATAACTATAATAATAATAACTATAATAATAACAATAACAATAATAATAATAATAACTATAATAATAATAACTATAATAATAATGTACTAATTATTGATCATCGATTGTACTGTATATTTGTTTCACGTCTTACCTGGAAAATGAAGCACGTGGAAATATTTCGTGAATTGTCGGATTTTTCGCATATTCGAACGTTAGACCGGTTCTCTGTGAGACCTCGTCAAACACAACGACAACCTCGAGCGCTGTTGTGCTCAGTACGGGCAGCGTCGTACAGACGAACAAGGTGCTGTTCCGATGTTGACTGCTAGAGAAACAACATGACTATATGACTATGCATTGGACCTCATCGAGTCGTCCTGTACCAGCTCATACGTAAAAATGGAACAGCTTAGCGGCTTATTCAAGCCGCTAAGCTGTTCCATTTTTACGTATGAGCTGGTACAGGGCTTGAATAAGCCGCTAAGCTGTTCCATTTTTACGTATGAGCTGGTACAATAGATGACTCGATGATGTCCAATGCATAGTCGTATCTTTTCTATTTGGCGGGAATTATGTTTTGCTTTTGGTATCCTGGTGATTCCTTGTTTCCATCATATGTATTATCTGTATTAGCTAAATCATCTGTTATTCTTTTAAATATAACTTCATTTTTTGTTATAAATGTTAAGTATGGTATTGGAAATATTGGAAATAGAAACTTCGAACTTCAAACTTCAATTTTAATTTACAAAAATATCAAATATCGCAGACAGTTTTTAGACAAATGAAAGTGGCCAAAAGAATTGTTCTTCTACATTTGACGCAGCGCAGTTTGACAGAGTTCGTGTAAGTTCACTATACGACGTGATGCCATTAAAGGAGAGAGTTTGCGTTGGGGAGAAATCCCCCAATTTAAGGGGAATTTTTAATGCACCAAACAAACAAATTCAGCAAAATTTAGAAAATTTTATCCCAGGAATCTTATCACATCAAGAGGAAATTAGCGATTCTTAAAAGTGACGACTGTTAGGCATACAAAAAAGGTCAACTATATATATTTTCGAAAATGCTGCATGCGGCTTCAGTAGAATCTTATTCTGGTCTCAATTGTGCCGACCTGTTAATCATGCACGGAACGGAGTCCAGCAGCACTTGGAAAAAGTTTCCAGCATCAAGGTCACGACCTTGAAAAGTTATCACCGTTCCACCAGCCACTGGACCAACTTTTGGAAATATAGACGTGACTACTGGTTTCTGAAATTATAAAAAAACAGGGTTGGCTCTATTGTCGCGACTAAAAATCATCCTGAAAGCCAAAGCCCAAATTCAAAATCAGAAAAACGTCTGCAAAGAAGTAAACGTCAAATCGAAACCCACTCAAACACACAGTCAGGGATATTTTTACACATACCCCTAACACCCCACAACAACCCTCAATTTGAGACCGACACGCCCCCCAATGTCCCCCCAAATTTCAGCTATGGGATGACCTTTTTTGCTTGTCAGACATTATTTTGACAGGGGACCCCCCAGAATTTACCGACACCCCCAAATTGATAATCCTAGAAATAACCCTGCACACAGTCGACCTGATATCTGAATTCCGACCCAAAGGAAACCCGTGCGTCTCCAATGGTTACGACGACTGGAGCCCGTGTCGGTTCCGTCGAGCGACCAGTTCTGCAAACAACTCTACAAAGAGTAAACGTTCAACTATTTACAACAACAACAACAACAACAACAACAACAACAACAACAACAACGTAATTAATTTGCACATGTTGTTTTTCATATCGTTGTTCGTTTCTTCCATTTCAATCATAGCATTACTCATGCACACGAGTAGCGTGCCTGACGTCAGTCCATGGTTGTCATGGAAACTTGTCAGAGAATATGGCCATTGGCTCACGGTTGCTAGACAACGCCATGAACGAGAACTCACCTGCAACCTTCCGATCCCAAAAGGTGAACTGTTATCACTGTGCCTTATTAGATAATAATGGTAATACAAAAAAGGAATGTGCTATATCAACATTGGTTTATTTTGATGATATCGACGCATACATCTAAGAGAATGTTTCTCAGCCCAAGCTGTTGGAATATATTCAGACGGAGAAAGACCTTCTGAATAACTATTGCCGACATCAGAATTGCATACATTAAGTTAAACAATTCAGTGGCACTGTGATAACGTTTCGGCAACAAACCGTCTTGACACGAGGTATTTCTTCGGTAAGATTTCGCACGGAATGCCGGCAACGGAAATGGAATTCCGGATCTGGTCGACGCTGCTTCCAAGATTCAGTCCAGTTATGGTCAACAGAGTTCCGCCCTCAAGAGGACCGCTAAGTGGAAAGACCTCAAATAGAACAAACAGTGGGACTTCGTTATAACGGACTCGGTTATAACTGATCCTCGGTTGAAACGTGCCGCAATCTACTGTCCCGTGTGATTCGCTACCGTACTGGATGGTACTTCATATAACATACAGTACCTCGGATATGGATATAATGTACTGTACTCACTTTTGCGGTCCCGCCGCTAAGTACGTTATACCGAATTAAGTTTTACTGTACATAAGCCAATAATGACGTATAGTCACCAGGAACAGTAGCAGAACTCAAGACATATTCGACTCTTATTAAGAGATCAAACTCGTTTAGAAATGATTCCAACTCTTCGTCTATCATTTCCACACAGACACTTCGATTTTTCCATTCAGAGATATTACATAATTACAATAATCATGCATACGCATATTATAATGTGCTATAGTGCATTTAGTCACGCAATTATAACAGTATTAACGCTGTCGATAAGATTTGGGGATTTACAGTACCTCGCCCCTGGTTGAGGCCTACCTCTTTTAGGGGTCGATCGACCCCCGCTGCTTTTCTGAAAGATCAATGATATAATTGCTTTTCGATGAGTGTGGCTAATAGATATAATATTATGCAATGACCGACTAACATCATTGATGTTTTGAAGAGGACAGGTGACTGGTTCGTCACAGGTTGAATTGTGCTGACACCTGCCGTCACACCACTGACAATCGTATTTTGCAGGACGCCCTGTGTCCTGAAGACTTAGGCACGTACTGCAGTCGGTTGCCATCAATCCACATTTGTATATTGTAACTGAAATGACGCAAAGAAAGACGAAGTTTTGCACAGAGAATTAAACGCAATGAAAGCAAGGAGCTGTTAGACGCTAGAAAATATATTCATCGGAGCTAGTCATACAGTACGCATCTGCGCAGGTAACTAAGGGCACCTGTAGAACCTCACCTGAGACTCCGTAGAAGTCATCAACGTAGAAATCTCGGTACCAAGTCACCTCTACGCTTGCCACTTTCTCCGGTTCTTCTGGGACATAGGTGTACTGAAGCGGAAGAAAATTTCGGGATTTTATAAGCGCCTATTAAATGCGTTTTGAAAATAAATCACAAGAAATACAACGCCAAGAAAAGATATATTTTCTCTTTTAGCCACTTAACCCCTTAACTGGAGATCCCGGATATATCCGTCCATTTTACATTGAGTTACAGTTAAATACACGGTTAAGGGGTTAAAAGATCAATTTTTAAAATTGTCTGTACAGAGTTATGTAAAATACTATACTATAGTAAGTGCTTCGAGCGAACGAAGGGGATTAATTTGACTGAAATACTAAAATTAGTCTTACCAGAAAAGCATCGCAGACCACTTCTTCCGCGGACATCCATTTTGCCGGCAGAACAGTCGGCGGAGCTGCCAGATGGACGACACACCGATAGTCGGGAATTGCAGTGCTCTAGAAGACAGATTTAGAAGAAACAAACTAATCGAACAAGCCAAACGATAATAATTACCACTAGATTCTAAAACGGTTCTCAAATGTAACAGTCAACTACCATTGGTATAGGCCTAACCACAGGCAGTGGCGGCTCCACCGGGGGGGCAAGGGGGCGTGCCCCCTATTGAGAGCCTGGCCCCCCAGTGCCCCCCCCCCAGTTGGGACCCTATACTTAATGCTACATACATTAAACAACAAATGGTTGGCCCCCATGATTAGAAGTTGCCCCCCCCAGCGGCCCCCCACTTGCCAAATCCTAGAGCCGCCACTGACCACAGGATGCGGAAGCACGGGGCCCATGCTATTCCGCAATCCTGGCTACGCCACTGTCAACTGCAACAGGCTGTTGATTCTTTATAAGGTTAATTCTGATGCTGCAAAAAATAAATAACGAGCATATTTATCTGACGCAACCGGTTGATAATTACGCAGATGACGCTAATAATGAGCGTATCGCTAATTGGGCAATTAGCCCAGGGAAAGAATAAGCTGTATCTAATTAAGGAAGCTTACATCTGGTGAAGGAAAGTGTCTGCCAGATATCCTTAGCTGTGTTACCACATCGGCGGAAATTACCATCGACGAACCATTTGGATGCGTCAATTGAGGACATACCTAAAGCAAAATAATAATAATAATAATAATAATAATAATAATAATAATAATAATAATAATAATAATAATAATAATAAGTTTAGACTAATATATTTCTGACTCAGAGGTGCAGTGTGTGTGTGATGCAAAAAGATGGTTTGTGTCCTTATGGATGAAACCGCGTTATTATCCCCTAGAATTATTTTATATATTTTGCATTGCTTCGATCTTAGAGTCTTGCAGAATCTATACGCCTGACCTCTGCGATGCCAATCGGGTCAGAAGCACACGTAGTGACGTCATCCTCATCGCCTCCTCCTCCTCCTCCTCCTCCTCCTCCTCTGCAGGCGTTGCTCTCCATGCACCAGCGGCAACCCCACACGGCATTCGCACAACGAGTGCAACTGAAATAGTTCAATCGTCACTATAATTACTCGCCAAAGTAATCAACAAATCACAGTTAACCCCTTAACCGTGTATTTAACTGTAAATCAATGTAAAATGGACGGATATATCCGGGATCCCCAGTTAAGGGGTTAACCAGATTAATCAATCAGTCAGTCAATCAATCAATCGATCAATCGTTCGTTGAGTCGACCAATCAACATATTGACGCTCAGAACTTCCACAGCACACAAACAGTATAGGCTGCGTACCATCACAATAGTCCTCCCTGTCAATGATGTTATTTACAGCAGAACTTAGCGGGTCTGCAAAATTTACTATCCATTACGGTAGCGCATCACACGGAACTGTAGGCCTACATTGCGGTACTTTCTAAGCGAGGATTCGTTATAACCGAGTCCGTTATAACGAAGTTCTACTGTACGGCATATCAGTTCAGCGCAAACAACATTAAGCAAGCGACGTCGTGCATTTGCATAGGTTAATGCCGACTACAGTCGGTGTCTAGGGCCTATATGGGCGAGCCTTGGCCACGTTTGCCCCCCCCCCCGCGTGGATCAGCGAAAATGTTTATGAATGCGAAATGACATGACGCTTACGAAGAGTGACGACCGCAATCGTAAAACGTGACGTTCGTTTCCAGGAATGACACATTGGTGGCGGTCGAAAAGACTGACAGCGTGACGTTTACGTGATCTAAAACAGGAACACGCAACAACACTGCTGAATTTCCGGAAACTGCCTGCCACTCGGTGTGCTCGATGTGGGTCCTGTTGCCAGTGGCGGCTCCAGGATTTGGCGAGTGGGGGAGGGGGCGGGGCGGTGTTGGAGTGGCAACTTATAAGCATGGGACCCAAACGATTGTTGATAGGCATGTACGTGTTGTAGTAGTAAGTACAGGGTCCTAACAGAGGGCTACTGGTGTGAGGAATTCAATAGGGGCTCGTACCCTCCTTGTCCCCTATGTGGAGCCGCCGCCGCCGGTGTTTTACTTAACCAAGTGGTCTTGGATTTCGTTATAGCCACCTGTTCCAGTGGCGTAGCCAGGATTTCCGGAAGGGGGGGGTTTGAAAAAGAATTTCGTCGATGACCGCCAAGGGGGGATTTTCACCCCCAAAATCGCCTAAAAATAAAAATTGCATGGAAATACATCAAACACATTTTTTTCGCCGTCCAAGGGGGGTTTAACCCCCCAAACCCCCCCGTGGCTACGCCACTGACCTGTTCGATCCGAGGTGTTCAGCGTTCCGCGAAACGCCGCTGTCGAGATCCGACAGAGGATCTCATCGGTTGAGACGAAGCCAACGGAGCAGACGTCCGACGACCCGAAGCAGCAGACGTATTGCTCCGACGTCTGCAGCGGCGGCAGTGGTTTCACCTGGACGCTCACCTGTCGGACGAACAGGTTCAGAATTTACAACACAACGCTGTTAGTTATTAGAATACACTGTAGTCTGATTAGCTATTAAATTCTAGAATAGCATTATAGATAGTTGGTGATACTTTGGAATTACTACAGCGTGGCGCAAAAAACCGGACTATAATGTCAAATGCAAACCTAAATGTGACTAGTCCGGTTTTTTTGCTCCATCCTGTAGATTCCAGCATCTATAATAATTATCTGTCGAAATACGACTTTGTGTCTGTAGCAGTAGAACGGATAATGTGTTTTCTGGAATGTGAGCGGAAAACTGATTTTGAATTCACCGAACGTTTTTCTTCTCTCGTTTCGTTGAAACTAATCTTTCGATTGTTGATTTTTCCCTCACCTCCCGTTCTCCAATTGACTCTAAATTGCCTTTTTCTCTCCGAATATGTCGGCTGTCTGACAGACGCCACAGCACCAGAGACCAATCGCCATCCTTATTACTACCGTCAAAGACCGACTCGACGAAGGGAAAGGGACGGGGGAGAGACGGCGCCGATGGACGGGGCAGGCGCCGTCTCTGCAGACGCTCATTAGGAAGCCCATCGATAGAGGAGTCAAAGACGTGCTCACTGCTCATCAACACATGTTGCGTTGTCTGTTGCAACGAAGCTCCGAGTTGCTCCCCTCGCGGGCGCCATTTCAAAATCACCGACAACGCAAGGAACTAATTATAGCTTCTTGTCGAGACTTAGAGTCAGTGGCGTCAATCCATTGGGGGGGGGGTCCTTGGGTCCGGACCCTCACAAAAATGTGGCTGTGAGGGTCCATTAGGCAGTGGACCCTCACAGTATCCGAATAAATCTATACTGTACCGTTGTACGATTATTTAATAAATTGCTGTATTGGGCAGATAATTACAGATATAGTCAGCAAATGGAGGTTTTGGAACATCAATAAGTAATAAGTATCATGCTAAAAGTTGCACTTTTAAAAAGTGCGCATGCTGCACTCTTTTAGCATCGTACAAGCTGGCACAACAACAGGCGGACCCTCAAAACTTTTGCTAGAGATTGACGCCACTGCGTAGAGTTGAATTTATTTATGAAAATTCGTCGAAAAGACCAGGAAAGACTGCGAATGCATTCTGTGATCGCCTTAACTAAAACTGTACATCTCCAATAATTATATAGCCCTTAGACAGAGCTGTATGGACAACAGCCAACCAGCGAAAGCGCTACGCAGACCATAACTATGTGTCCTGCTAAGACGTCGTTCTGTTTAGATTTTACGAAACGTCGACATTACTGCGAAACAGTGGCGTAGCCAGGCTTTCCGGATGAGGAGGTTTTGGTTTTCGGTTTTGACCGCGAGCAACTTCGGAAAAATCTTGACAAGCAAAAAAGGTTATCTCCTCTATTTTTCCTGACAAGCAAAAAAACGTCGTCGTCACCGAGTCTCTATTTTTCCCTCCCACGCGCTGACAATAAAAAAGTCGTCACCTTTTAAACCGTTGCATTTTATAGCCAAGGGTGAGGGGTTGACCCCGAAAATCGCGTCCCAAAATTAAAAAAGCATAGAAACTCTTTAGAAATATTTTGTTTTCGGTAGCCAAGGGGAGTTTAACCCCACCCCTCTTAGCTACGCCACTGCTGATGGCGGAGAAAGAATGGAGCGTTTTCGTTTCGGACCTGAACAATTTTTCCGATTGAAATCTCCGTTGGACTGACGACATGCGATGCTCGGTCGTAGACGCACAGGTTCGAATCGTACCTCAACCACCTCTTCTCCAGATCAGCATTGCCACACGAAGCCCTTGTGGTACACCTTAGACAAATCACTAATAACGTCCACTAAACACGCAGATAACGATTGCATATTTGCAATCATTTGAAACACGCAAATTTCCTTCCAACGAAGCGGTCAAAACAATTATGTTCGACTCTTTAAAAAGTAATGATGGTATAGGACTAACTCCCAGTCACATATTTTCCAAATTCTATGGAGAGTGGTCAGGAACAGGACGCGATTTGTAGGGGGAAAGGGGGAATCTTCTTCCCACTGCCCAACTGCATCCCCCTATACTGCTACAGCCCACCACCACTGCATCCCTCCCTCTGCTACATTTCCCAACAACTACATCCCCCAAGCTCGACATATTCCCTCCCCCACTGCTCCAGGTCACAAATCGCACCCTGGTCAGGAAAATAGAAATCTTTTACCCAGTAGCCATTGAAAAGCAACCCCCCGCCCGTCTCCGAGAATTCGAACAGCAAGATTGTTGACGTTTTTATTGAAGAGATGGAATGCCATCCAGGTGTTTTACCGTCTCTCCAGGGAACACCATCCACAGTAAGGATCCCTGACGGAGTGGCAGGAGTGACATGTCGGATGCGACTGACAATTCGACGTCGGAACCTTCACTATCTACAGCGGCAGCAGCAGAAGAAGAAGAACAACAACAAGAATGGTCACGTGATAATATTCTATGTATGCAATCCGAGAGAATAATATAAAACAATATGTCCGAAATTGACAGTCTTTCATGTTACCGGATTAAGTTCATAAGAGCAAAGGGCTTTCTAACAGTAATGTTGAGCTCGACTGAGCTCAATTGGAGACGGTGACTTCAGAGATCTAAACACTAGGATGCCTCGAGTTTCCTCTTCTGTAAAGCGAAAAATTCTATGCAATTCTATCTGAGAATTTGTCCACGCGACGTTTAATTCGTCGGGGGAAATGTATTATTAGAAAGTTTTCCTCGAAAACATGAGTCGTCACCGTTCCTTTCTATTGAATTTTTGGCGCAAATATGGCGCCAGAAGAAATCGAAGTGGGACAATTATTGATCAAGGACAACGCACAGAGGGATATTGACTTTGCAAGAAGTCATCAGCAAAAGATCTGAAGACTTTCCCATATACGATCACGTGATCTGCATTCTAATGCCTGTAACGGCCTTTCGTATATAAACTTATTAACTGGCCTAATGGTCACTGACGCCACCATTAGAGTCAAACGAGGGGATTAGAGAAAATGGTCGAGACGAGAGCTGGTATGCTGACCCTGTTGGTCGTGATGGCGTAGACGAATAGACCGCGCGGGTCAAAGGTCAGGTCCCTGCCGACTGACCAACCAGCGTCCACCGGAATCTTCTCGATCGTGTGATACGTCATTTCCGGCTGCAGCGCCATCTACGGATCAAATATCGAAACATGCGATATGATTGATATCAAAAATTATAACACTTGACATCGTTGCTTGGCCAGTTGTCAAGGAAACCGACAATTACTTCCAAGTGAAGAGCGATAGCAGTTATAAATATATTATAAATAGTATATATATAGTATAATATATAGTATAATATATAGTATAATATATAGTATAATATATAGTATAATATATAGTATAATATATAGTATAATATATAGTATAATATATAGTATAATATATAGTATAAATATATAGTTATTTGCCATAGTTGTCATAGTCGTAGTTATGCTGTAATTATAATAAATTATAGTTAGGCCTATTGTTACGATGAATGTTGAATTGATTAACGGTTGATGTTAGAGATACTTTGTGGATGAATCCATCGGATGATCCGAGGAATAGGACGATTTCTTCGTCGTCCTGGATCATTGCAACAACCGACGTCACCAGCGTGTCGTTAAGGACGATGGCCGGAGACGCCTCCAGAGGAACTGTACCCACCAGGGGTCCATTCTGCTCAGCTTCGCCGCAATAACTGTCCGTTATATTCCAATTCTATAGGCAAAAACGACCTCACAGACGACATTTCCCAATCCAAGCAACTCTAGGAATGTAATGTAATGTAATTAGCTATTTATATTGCGCCTAGTCAATCAGTCGATCCTGTCAAGATTACAATTATTAGAAAGCCGTTTGAAGCGAATTGTCCAAAAACTGCTAAAGAATGTTCAAATTGCCTGTAAAACTGACGCACGCATTTGGATAGATAATGCAAAATAGATTGTATTTTTATGATCTTAAGAGGAGTTCATAATTTCGAAATATAGTGATAATTATTGTTAAACAGCTGCATAGTGCATTGATAAAATGATATTATCGGCTTAGCTTAATAATAAAGACTAATTTTTGATAAAACAGGTGTGTGGTCGTAAGGCCGCCACAGAAATTTCCAAGCGGCGAGAATAAGATGAACTGGCTTTCCGGGATTGATCTTACTTACCAATTTCGTGCAAAGGCGATCGTTGAACTGCTCTCCGACGAACTTTTGTTCTGCGGAAAAACAACGCTGAAAATTCCTCGTGAAAGATTTTCTAACTTCGGTCAGAAGATACAGACAAACAGCGGAAGAACGATTGTCCGGCGAAGCCGCGTTCTTGTTCTCGCTCTGCGCAAACGCAACGGCCACGAGAATTCCCTTTCCGCCGGAAGTGGAAGAGGAAGAGGCAGAGGAGGGCGCGTCACTTCCGGTCGTTCGAAGAACAAGCGACGCCGCCTGCGCCAGGTTGTAGTCGGCGTCCTGTGATCTGCACCGCAAAGGTATTTCGGCGTACGAGTAGAACTTCCGGTCGCCGCGACACACCTGGACGATCTTCGTGACGTAGTTGCCGGCGATCTGAGGCGGAGTACCGGTACTTTCGAGCGAGAAGTACTCCGGCTGGTTCGTCAGGAAGTACGCGAACCGATGGGCGATGAAACCGGCCGCGTAGGCGACGGGGTACTTGCCCATCGCCTCCCGCCGCAGATGGACCGCCGTGCCGCCCGTCAGACCGTCGAAGTAGGCCAGGCGGAACGCAGCCTCACCGCCGCCGGCGACGACGACGCGGCTGCTGACGGCGGGCACCGCCTGGCGTACGGTCGTCGCCTGGCCCCCGGTGAACTCGGTGGCTACGTACAGGGCGCTCTGACCTTCTTCGCGGCCCTCCCGGGCGACCAGTGCAACCGTCGAGCCCCGGGCGCTGTTCGCCGCCACGAAGTAGTCGGTCCTGCCTCTCCCGGGCGACTCGAGCACGTCGGACAGGTTGCCCAGGGCCCTCGTCTCGCAGGTGCCCTGGAATACGGACCCGCAGACGATCAGACGACCGCTGTCGTATTCGACGGCCAGGACCTTGTTCGTGTTGTCGGTGGAGAGGGTCCCGTAGAGGGCCGTGCCTCCGTCGCCGCAGCGTCTCTCGCCGAACCCAGTGGTGCACCGGATGTTGTCCAGTCGTGGACCGGTCGATACCTCCTCCAGGATTTCCAGCCGATCGCTCAGGTGGAAGATCCTGTTGACGGCCCCGACGTACAGCTCACCTGTCCTGCTATCGATGGCCAGATGGTTCAACGCCACACCGGATCTGTTGTCGATGTTTGGAAACTCCAGATGTTTTGCAAACGCAAGATCAAGTAAGAAGAACGAAAGAAGGGAGACAAAACTCAGACCCATATCTTGGTTAATTGTTGTGGAAAACGACTATCCGCGTCTAATATTTAAACCTTGTCCGACATTATTCAGAGCGTGAAAAAGAAAATACAAATTATATACCCCAGTTAAACTGTCATCTTTTGCATGCATCCAAAAGACTTTGGTAGAAATACCTCGTCCTAACAATAAGGCATATTCCGAATTGAAATTATTTCGACGGTTAAGTCGCAATCCAGACATGGAGTTCTTGTAATATACGTCTTCGTCTAAAACCTGGACAAATAAAGAAAATGAACCAAATGAATGGTACGTTTATGCTCAGACCACCAATCACAGACTCGATGATGACTTTCCTCTCCAAATCCTGCAAGTTTAATAAGCGCCGCGCTTCGAAGCCGACCGAAGTGCCAAACGCCGACCGAAAGCCGAGGAGAAAAATGGTCTTCCCGCTCTTTCGCTGACCTCCTCCTGTCGTCTGCTGAACGCTCTATTTGATTCGATTATCGTCTGCGTCCACCCACCCATCCACCGAGCGAGTCCCGTGCAGCGCCCGCCCGCCCGAGAGTCTAAACAGCCGGGAGATGAGCGCCACAGAAGCAAAAGAACGTTCGAGAAAATCAGAAAAACGCATTTGGCTTCGCTCAACAGAGAACTCGTTCGGCCAAACGCAAATTTCTCGCTAATGACGACGACGACGACGACGACGACGACGACGACGACGACGACGAAAAACACCGTAGTCATAGCAACCGTTTAAAGCTTGGAGCGATTGGACGAATCCAGTTATGAACGGTTCATTTGAACGATGAAACTGTCTGTCTGTCTCTGTCTGTCTGGCTGTCTCTCTGTCTGTCTCGCTCTCTGTCTGTCTCTCTCTCCTACGTGAGCTGTTAGTTCCTGTCTTCAGAGATGTTACTGTTTAATGTTTATCCAAATTACGTGTCTTCGCAGAATTCTCTTTCTTAAAACCGGAGTAATGTCCGTAAGAATTCCGAACGCCGGATATCTTCACCGCAATCGAGACCAAAGCCCGATGGCAAATGCGGTGTTCCATCATCTGTCAGACGCTGTCGGCTGCTGCAAAGCGATGCATCATCTGCATTGGGACATTTCCAGAATGCTCTTCAGCATCTGCCCAGCAGCAGCAGCAGCCCTTGAATAAATACAAAGACGCCATCCAGCGACATTCTGCCTCGAGGTCTTCTGCCACTCAAACCGCCCTTTGCGAAAAATCTTCTGACGTCATCGCCACGTAATCCCGTAAGCCACGTAAGCCCCAGAGAGGCCGAGAAACAGCAGAAAGTGACATTCCTGCTTTTGTTTTTCCATGTGTTATATAGGTAACACATACAGACTAACAGGAAATCTGGGTTTCTTTCAATACATTTTTGAAACAATGAGAACAACTGCTATTCAGATGGTTCGAGTAAAATCATTACTCTAAGCCGTGCGCTGACCATTCGATTTCCATATCAGAATTCACAGCTCAAGTGCAGTTAAAATGGTGCTAGGACAAAATGTCCGCGGACAAAATGTCACGGGCAAAATGTCATATGGGGACAAAATGTCAGCAAACAAAATGTCATGGGGACAAAATGTAACCCTAACTCTAACCCTAAACTGTGACATTCTCCCTACCCCCACCCTATTACATTTTGTCCGCGGACATTTTGTTCGGCTGCGGTTAAAATAGACAAACTCTTAAGAGCATCAATGGGAAGAAGATTGTCCTGGAAAAGACCGAAACAATCTAATGGCAATTTCGTCGCATCGTTGGCACTTCTTTAGCCGGACACTTTCTCCTCTCTCTCTCTCTCTCTCTCCTCTCCATCGATTCCTTCCTCTATCCCAACGACTACTTCATCCTTCGGATTTCCTAGGATCGATAAGAGAGAGAGAGGGCGACAGTGCGATCCGAGCGTGGAACGGAATGGCAGATAGGCGGCGAAAGATAGATAGATGGATGGACCGTAGAACGAAATAGAGTAGAACTCCACACACAGGCGCAAAGAGGTGCTTTTCGATCGGGCAAGCCACTTGTCGAAGAAGACGACGACGGATATCTACGAATGGTCTGAGATTTTGGCCGATGCATTCAAGAAGAAGAAAACCAGTAAAGACAATTGGAACTTCAATCTTTCTGAAATGACAGCGAGCAAAACGTAGTTATCAAAGATATTTTTACACCCCTAACACCTCCAACACCCCAATCTGAGCCGACACCCCCAAAACTTCCTAATCTGAGTCTGGGATTACCTTTTTATGCTTGTCAGACTTTTTCGGCAGGAACCCCCAAAATATACCGATACTCCCCCAATTCATAATTCTAGAAATAACCCTGGTATAGTTATGCTTCAGGACTGCGTTCTTCAATTCCGATGGATTGCCGTTAATATTCAAACCAATGTCAGTTTACACACTGGCGCCCAGAGACTGTATACGAGAACGTGGGACATCAACTAAATGAAAATCCAGACGAATATCTTGTGGAATGATGGTTAGTAGGGCGATCGAGTGAATAGACGAGTATTAAGATATGTGGTTCGTTGTACAGCAGGTTTTATAGACAACAAAACAAGTTTTATCATTAATTCGCTGTGTGAGAGAAGCCAATTGAAGGCCTGTTGATCACAGGGTGTATATATAAATATCAATATCTCAGCGATTTGAAGAAATTCACCGACAGAACCCATGTTTTCTTGTGTCCCCATCTTCATTGCTTCAAATCTTGCAGAAATAATCAATTATATCCTTCTCAATTTTGATCTACAGGGTTCGAAATAGAGCACTTCCAGCCATTTCATACTACACACTAACGCCATTGACTGTAATAGAACGAGGCACATCCACTAAATTAAAGCCCTGCCGAATATCTTGTGGAATGGTTAGTAGGGCAATCAAGGGAAGAGCCGCGTGTTATTATAGGCCTACAACAGGCTTTGTAGATATCGAATACAAGTTTTATCATTTATTTGCTGTGTGAGAGAAGGCAATTGAACGCCTGTTGAATAGAGGGCGCATAGACCCTAGACATGTAAAAAATCTAATCGATTTGTAGAAATTCTTCTACAAAATCCACATTTTCCTCTTGTTCCATCTTCATTGCTTTAACCTTTGCAGGAATAATCAATAATATCATTCTCAATTTGGATCTACGGGGTTCGAAATAGAGCACCTCCCAGCCATTTCTTACTTCACATTTTGAAAACAACGGACGATTATTGAATGGTATTTTTTAGAAATAATTTGCAGAAAAACTTTTTGGAGTCGGTCTGGGTATGGAACAATACCCCGCCCCTTCCCCATCTCTGCTCCGCACCTCTCTCTTTCCTGCCCCTTATTAATGCCCCCAAAAGTCTGATGCTTATGCCACACGCGAGGTCCGGTCGAGTGAAAGACTAAAGCAATATGGTATTTCATTATAATTGCTTGTTAGACGTAAAAGGATCGGATCAGAACGAGACACGGCAGATCATGACGTCATGCAGATCATGACGTCATGCAGATCATGACGTCATGCAGATCATGACGTCATGCAGATCATGACGTCATGCAGATCATGACGTCATGCAGATCATGACGTCAGTGATCGATTCGGGTCGAAGAATTCGACGGATCGGGCTTTGATCATCTCTGATTTACTGTAGGCCTATGCCTATGAGAACTCGACTGCAAACGAAGCGCCTTTGAATCAGAAAATTATTCGTTAAAATCGAGATCCATGCAATCAGCGAGGAATCTAATAAAAACAAGCGCAATGCCGAGGACTAAATTGACAGCCGACCGCTGTCTGCCTTCGCTCTTGACCGGTCGAACGGAAAGCGTCGAACCCGGCGCCGCCGATCGCTCATCTCCGATCTCCCGATCCGGTCGGAATCGAGAAAACGAGGAAAAAAACGAAACGTCAGATTTCCTCTCATTGATCAATTTATGTAGCGCCAGCAGAGGCGGCGTTGGGGGCTTCAGCGAGGCATGCCAACTACCTCAGAATCACGTAATCAGAGAGAGAGAGAAAGAGAGAGAGAGAGAAAGAGAGAGAAAGAGAGAGAGATAGAGAGAAAGAGAGAGATAGAGAGAGAGAGAGGGAGAGGGAGAGAGAGATGGAGAGGGAGAGGGAGAGGGAGAGAGAGTTGGCCTTAAAACTCCGGTCTCCGGCGACAGATTACGAGAGTGGCCGCTATGTCTGAATCACCAAGTCGCCTAACTGGCCCCACCCCACCCGCACCCCAGCACTTGCACCGTTTCGGGATTATGCGCGCCCTCACTTCGTAACTCAGTCGATCCGGGCGACAGTCAGGCGTCCCCAGCTCCCCCAACCCCCAACCCCAACCCCGTCCCCATTCGCTTCTCGTCGCCTCCTCCTCCTTCTCCTCCTCCTGCTCCTCCTCCGCCTCCTCGGTTGCACTTAATGAGATCCAGTGCAGCTGTGCGTTCGATCCGGGCGCAATCACTCCCAGCGAGATCGTTCCCGGGATAATCGTTGGATTGGATTGGTCGTCGTCGTCGTCGTCGTAGTCGTTATCCCGGCTGTGGTCGGAGTTTCTTATTTCGTTGGATACAAAAGACGGAAGGACACAAATGGGAGCAATCTCTGATTTACGGAAGACGTTATCGGCCCTAACCGATAACATAGGATACGCAAATGATCACGTGGTCAGACCGCCTTGCTCCGTTCAGATCTGGATACGATAAATAAATAGGGAACCCATAGAACAACAAGTCACAACGCCTTGAAAGGCATCAGTTGGACCAACAGTTGGTCAAATTAACTCACATAGGAGAACTGTTTGTAAAAGCAAAATGGCCGTCATCAAGACGACTGCAGTATTCGATGTGGAGGAGGTTGGGGCGGGGGGCTATCCACCCTCCCCACCCCATGCAGTCGAGGCCAACTGCTCATTCTTGGTATGCCTTTATGTTGGTAGATATGGACAGGGGTTTTTTTGTTTTTATTTGTACAACTCACATGGGAGGTCGAAAACTTTGGGAGTGCATTCTCCGCTGTTTTAATAAAATACCCCGTATCAAATTATCTTGTCAGTTCTGAAACCGACGTCAAACGAATTATTTAATTAATATCTTCTTTTAAAAAGAAACTCGATTCTGTTATTCTGACACTATCGCCAAAATGAAATCAAGTGGACCGCCCGAGACACGGCGACTGGGGGAGTAGGGGACTGGGGAACTGGGGTGGGGGCACGGGGGGCGAGGGTGTGCATATGTGACGGCGCACTGTAATTCCGAGTCCTCTGGGAGCATGCAAGAAGCGGAATATACTTGTGATGTCGGACTGCGGGTCAGTCGTTGCGTTTGCATGGTTCCGTCCCGAAGTCAATAGAGCAAATACATCAAAGCTGCTCTCTCTCTCTCTCTCTCTCTCTCTCTCTCTCTCTCTCTCTCTCCGGACACAACCGGCGTCCGAGTGAGTCCAGAGTCCGTAACCGAAGCACCCTCTCCTTCCCCCCTTCCTCCCTCCCTCCCCCTCGCCCCAGTATATGCGTAGGTTCGTGTTGTCCGTGTGTGTGTGTCGGTGCGTTGTTGTTTCGTTCGTTCGTCCGTCGCTTTGTCTGTGCGCGCGCGTGTCTTTCTTTTTATATGCCCCGGGAAACAGCTTGCTTGTATTTGTTCGCCAAGTATCGTTGTCTAGACTGGGGGGAGGAAGATTTCGATCCCGAAGTTACCCGAAGTTGCAGGGTCCGGATAGGAATTACCGTCGGGAAATTTACAAAGAAAGGAAACCTGATATTCTTTTGATATGACCGATTACGATCTTAATTCCGTCTCTGAGGGATCCAATACATTGGGGGTGGGGGTGGGGGTGGGAGGGGGCACTGTCACGAGAGATCGACGGAGCAAAAGACCGTCGGTTCTAATCGAGACCAACCAGAACCATTGCCAAAATCTTCTCTTTTTTCACTCGACATTGTTCATTCTTTCTCCTTCTGAGACTGCGTTCATTAACCCCTTAACTGGGGATCCCGTATATATATCCGTCCATTTTACATTGAGTTACAGTTAAATACACGGTTAAGGGGTTAACCACCGTAATTCGGGTATCTGATGCGCTTCGTATACGTGTTTCATTTCCCAGCCGAGTGGGTTCCTTAATTATCAGCGTTTGATTACAGCCGCACTGAGTTGGAATTAGGTTCCAGCGCCTGGTCGTCGTCTGTACACTAATAGTCCACAGTTACTCAACATCTTACGAGAGCAAAAGAGAGAGAGAGAAAGAGAGAGAGAGAAAGAGAGAGAGAGAAAGAGAAAGAGAAAGAGAGATAGATAGATAGATAGATAGATAGATAGATAGATAGATAGATAGATAGATAGATAGAGAGAGAGAGAGAGAGAGAGAGAGAGAGAGAGAGAGAGAGAGAGAGAGAGAGAGAGAGAGAGAGAGAGAGAGAGAGAGAGAGAAAGAAAGAAAGAAAGAAAGAGAGGGAGAGAGAGAAAGAGAGAGAGAGAAAGAGAGAGAGAGAGAAAGAGAGAGAGAGACGCCAGTGCCCTGGAATGGAATGGAATGGAATGGAATGAATCTGGAAATTCCTCCGGAGCAGCCAATTTCCACCGAGGGCTGTTATAATATTATTATAGAGGCGCCTTCATGCAGCGCTCCTTCCGTTTGGGATTTGGAATTATTTCGTGTTATTTAGCGCAATTTTTATTCCGTCTTATTAACTGAGACCCTTTAAAGCAGTATTGTAACGAGCGCCCAGTCACGCGTCTCACTCAGGTGACGACGTCATCAGGATTTGGAGAACTATGTTGGCCGTGGAAATGTCTTACGGTGATGTCTTGAATTTAAAAGACAATCCCTTCGTCGTTCAAAGACGGAGAATGAGCGAATCTCTGTTATGATCTTAGCCTCCTCCATGGCTACCGGAATATAAGTTCGTCGTCACAGCTTTCTAGGAGTGTAACCCCCCCTCCCCTTCCCCAAAAAATCCTGAATAGCTCCCACATACAACCTTGGCCACCACGGACTACAGACGGACTATGGCTGAGCGCTCGTGAATAAGCTGGTGCACTGCGCCACACTTTCGAGCAGCGCTATACAATTTTGGTTTAAGTTTACTTACTTACTTACCTATCTATATTGAGTTTATTGACAAAAGCATGCAGCTAAATACAAGTCGCCGCTCATATGTAGACGGACATCATAAAAATTTCGTCTGACCAACTAATGTTGCTTCTCTATGGAACCTTCTCATTGATGCTATCTATTTTTTTAGTATTTTTCGATGTCTGTATAACTGCCTGTGTGCGTCTATGTGTGCATGTATGTGTGTGTGTCTATGTGTCTGCCCAAAGTGTATGTAACGACCAAGTCTCAAACGACCGACATCAGACTTCGCAGAGGTCGGGGGGAAGTGCCTTTCCCGCAGATAAATCTCGGTGTTGGCGGTCAAATACTTCCGCAGATAATTATACCACGTTCGAGACGAGAACGAGGCGGAGGCGTCACGTGACTCTGACCCCCTACAACTTACTTTATGGACCATCGATTCCGCTGTTTATCGACGCCGTCGAAAACCTGGCGCGAACCTATTGAACAGTTCTCCCCTTCCCCAACGCCCCCTCCCGCCCCAAGGGAGCCAAAATCAATCCTGCACAAAATTAAACGAACACACACCCAGAACAGGGAGTGGGGGTGGCGATGGGGGTGCAACGCCCCTTCTGTTTCTCTGCTATTGCCGTGGGGTGGAGAGCAGCAGGCCCCCGGGCGGCACCGCCGCCCGTATGACCCCCATCAAGACCACGACCGCCCTCTCGCGGGCGAGTCGCGGCCAACCCCCCCTCCACCCGTCGTTTGCAAAATGCCATTGTAATCTTGTTCCGCGCATAACTCGCCATCTAGCGACGTGAATGCGAATTATGAAGCGCCTTCCGGCCATCAGCGGCAGACTCGCGAATCGTAGAACGTTGGCGTCTAGAGAAAAGAGATTAACCCTCTGTGTGCTCAACTTCTTTTCAGTTGCGGCGTTTTCTGTCTTTGCTGTTACCGTATTCTACTCGCGCTTTGCTGCCTGTTTACCGTATGTACCGTAGGTGTCATTACACAGCATAATCATTCAACTGTCGTCGTCATTATCATCGTCGTCGTCGCCGTCGTCGTTGTTGTCGTTGCAATTAAAGCCGAACACCGAGAACGTCATCATCGTATGATGAGGAAATTCAAAGATTCCCGCAAAATATTTTGAAATTTAATAATAATAATAATAATTAATAATAATAATAATAATAATAATAATAATAATAATAATAATAATAATAATAAGAAGAAGAAGAAGAAGAAGAAGAAGAAGAAGAAGAAGAAGAAGCAGAAGAAGAAGAAGAAGAAGAAGAAGAAGAAGAAGAAGAAGAAGAAGAAGAAGAAGAAGAAGAAGAAGAAGAAGAAGAAGAAGGCTTAGAGTGGTTCAGTAAAGTCTGTGAGAACTGAGAATCGCATTCTCGAATGACTTTTGACGCGCAAGAAAACGAAATTTTTCGCGTATTTTTAAAACACTGAAAATTTCAAAGAATTGCGGCTTCACTTTTGACGTCATTCCTATGATATGACGTCATTCAATAACGTCACCAATACTTGTCTTCCGAGAGAGGCGAAAGTTGCTCGGTCAGCGCTCTCTTCCAATCATCCATTTTCCACTTTTTCATCTCTTCATCCTCTTTCCTCTCTTTCCTCTTTCGGAGTTTTTCCATTTCCCCCCTCATTTCCACACCTTCTCCCTCTTCCCGAGGTGTCACGATCCGAACGACCGCAATTCTGGCGGCGCACTCGACGGGGTCAGAGGTCAGACTGCGAGGTCAGAGGCAACACACACGATGCCCGTCGTCAGCCAGCAGCAGCAGCAGCAGCAGCAGCAGTTGCCGCCGAGAACAGGAAAAAAGAACACAGCGCAGACAGACGACGCAATCTCATTCGCCGTCCATCAAACACCTGAATTATTCACGTGACTAATTTTGCGCCGCAATACCTGAGGCCGGCCGGTCGGCCGGGCGGCGGCCAGATGAAAGCAGCGGACAAACCGTGTCTCCTCGACCCACTGAAATATTTACGGATGGAACAGAGGGTATTAGCAATGAACTATTACAAAAACAACGACAACGACAACACGACAAAAGATCCCTTAAATTGACTATCCCGATGTTCTTCGCGTTTCCGGAACATTGAGATCTCTCTAAGAACCCAGCGGAGCTCTATGTTCGTGGATAGCAGCTGATTTTACTGTTTAGTGTTCACGCTTTGTATTTTTACCACTGTTATTATTTGATCGATTGATTTGTTGCTTCCCTGGAATAGAAAAGTCAGTTAAATGACCGGAGTTATTCTTGAATGAGAATTTGTCGAACACTAACATAGGCCGCAGGCGGAGATGCCATAGACATTAGGATATAGTGGCGCCATAGAAGTTCATTGGTTGATAGACCGACGAATTTTCAGAAAATTATTTCAAAACAGTCATTTTCAACAGATTCTCGATCGCAGTTTGTCTGCCTGTCCGTCCGTTTGTGCTTCTGTTTGTCAGCCTGGTTCATTCGTCTATTTGCTTGTCTATGTAGGCCTACTATATAGTCTGAATGTATGTCTGTATGTACTGTACGTCCGTAGGCGCGTCTGTCTGCACGGATGTGTGTTTGTGTGTCTGGTTTTTGCCATGTCTTTCGTCGAGTGCGATCCAGTTTCGCAAATGGAAATGACGCGAGGGGCCTCTGTCCTGTCCTGCAAATCGCACAAATGAACGTTCAATCGAAACGGAACTCATCGCGTTAGTTCGCCACTCGCAGGACTCCAACATCTCTCTCTCTCTCTCTCTCTCTCTCTCATATTACTGGCCTCTGTCCTGTCCTGCAAATCGCACAAATGAACGTTCAATCGAAACGGAACTCATCGCTTTAGTTCGCCACTAGCAGGACTCCAACATCTCTCTCTCTCTCTCTCTCTCTCTCTCTCTCTCTCTCTCTCTCTCTCTCTCTCTCTCTCATATTACTGGTAATATCTACCGAGTCACGTGACTGTTGTTCCGTGGAGAATCGGGCATCGTTCAGCATTACGACCAGCAGCGCAAACTTGGATTGAAAAGGTAAAAGTGGGGAGGGGAAGTCCAACCACTATATTTTCAGCATTCCCTATGGTAGGCTCTCAACAAGTGAGGGGACGCTCGAGCCGCCTAGGGGCCTAATAGAAGTTTGCACCTGTATGCTCCGGGGCGTACGTAGTCTTCATTCAGTGGTTTTCACACGCCTCCTAAACCACATAAAATCAATTATTATTATTATTATTATTATTATTATTATTATTATTATTATTATTATTAGATGATCTGAGCTGTAAATTGGAGCTTCATAAAACGGTGAAGAGTATAGCAATATTCTACATAACGCGTATTGCACAGGCGTTATCTTCTATTGGGTCTCTCGGCTCAAGGGCCCCCATCTTTTTGAGAGGCTATCATAGGGAAGGGGAGGATATGAATTGGGCCCACACACTTTTTTTATCCAAGCTTACGCTAATGGTGTATAGCCATCAGAAAAATACTAATACAGATCGCGTCTTCGAGAAATTTACATCTTTGGATAACTCCCGATCATCTTTGATATTCGTATATGGATCAATATGAAATGTAAGATTGATCTAAATGCCTGAAGCTTATACTCGCGGAGTTGTCTTCATTCGTCGTCGGATCTCATGAAAGGGGGTGGCGTTGGGGGTGGAGGGTGGGGTGGGGTGGGGGTTGTCGCGTGAACAAACAGTTATCGCGACGCCTGTTGGAAAACGTTTCGCAGTCTGTGAGAGATCTTCACTCGCCGTTGAATCACTTGGAGTCCTGTAATTCACTTCGTCAAGAGTCGAGATCGCTCAATCGATAGCTGTCTCCGATGGTGAGCTGTTGATCTCAAAGTGCGCGACGTGGAAAATGAATTTCCGACATTTTCAATTTCAAAATTATTCACGATCGTCGACGCAGAAGAGACTGCGACATTCGAAACCGACGACAGAAGACGGCGAATTTTCTGGAGACAAAGAGCGCGAAAGTCTTCACAGTTGTTGAAATAAAAGGAGAAAATATATCTTAAAAAGGTTAGAACTCCCAAACAGGCTTATAGGCCTAAGTCAAATAACACTAGAAATGTGAAGCAAAAGCAGAGGATTCTCTGCTTTTGCTTCACATTTTCACATCATGCATGATATATATATATATATATATATATATATATATATATATATATATATATATATATATATATATATATACATATAATAGTATACTGAAAAAAATACATGATCATTTTATGGGTTGTTTTTATTTAAAATATACAGATAGTGGCGTATACAACAGCACACATAGTCTGTGATATTCGTCCAGTGTTCGCCAATCTCCATAATCCATTCTACATGTACAGCAACTAATATATCTGTTGGCAATGGTTTTCGAAGCATTGAGATGTGATGTGATGTGATTTGGTATAAGGACCGGTCGTTTGTCGCGATCGCATGGATCCAGTTTATATGATGTCGATGTATTGTGTCAGACGCAGCGCGCTATTATTCCGGAAGGCATGCGGCATAGCGCGGGGCGTCTGGACAGGACAAGTCCCGAGGACAATCCAGCCAGTCGGACGGGCGGGGGTGGGGTGGGGGCAAAATTGATGCGGTTCCGATGTCATTACGGCTGTCGTCGTGAATTTTGATGACGATGGCCAGACCGAAGCGAAGGCAAACTGTTGTCATCGCATGCATGGTCGTGCGCTGGTTCATGACAGCGAGCAACTTTGTTAACGGCGCGAGTGTTGTTTTGACGCCCAGATTTCATAAAATGACATTACTGAAACCTGTCTGATCTGAGACTCTATTATAAGGCTATCGGATTGATTGAACAAAAAATCTATAACCATGAACTATGGTTATTGTAGATTCACTTTTGATATTCGCATGTTTGTCTTTGAGTTCTACAGTGGCGGCTCCAGGATTTCTTTGGCGGGGGGGGGGGGGGTGAAATGAATTCATAGGAAGTTGGTGGGGGATGAAAATAGAAAGAACAAATCACTAAACTTTGCCGAAAAGGCTGACAAATGGAATTTCATCCCTAATTTTACTACACTTTTACCCCAAAAATAAGTTGACAAGCAAAAAAGGTTATCCGCAGTTTCCCTGTAGTTTTACTAGACTTTTACCCAAAAATAGGTTTCACAGGCAAAAAAAGTCCGATGGGGAATGCATCCCCACTCATCCCCCACGTGGAATCGCCACTGGAGTTCCGCATAAACAGTTAATCAGTTCACAAAGCTACTTTCAATTAACATCATGCGTTTCATAATTAATTGTTAGTCTTAGACGAATAACGAAACTCGTTGTTTGCATAGATTGTGATAGCAGCGACCTCTGACGAATGGGCGAATAACTGCGGTGGTCGACCTCGTCTATAATGGCATGAGTGTGACGTCAGGGATACCTATAGGATGGTGACGTCAGCTTGGCAACAATTCCGTAAAACACGCGGCGACAGTCAGTCAACAGCCAGTCATTTGATTTCTGTTAGAAAAAGGGGGTTGAGTGCATTAGTAATCGTGCGCTATATAAAAGATGAGTGTCATACAATCACGTCGTTTATAAATTCACCGTCGTCATTTTCGTTGCGTTGTTGTCGTTGTCATCATTCTTAAAATCATCGCGTCATTTCCTTATTTTTCACTATCAGACTCCAATCCAGCACTCCACTCTCCATTCCAGACTCCACTTTTCTCCACTCCCACACCTCCGCCACAAACTCAACTTCATCGCTGTCGTAGTCGTAATCATTTCTATCGTCGTCGTCGTCATCGTACTGACCATCGTCGTCTCAACAGGCGGCAATTAATGACTAAGTGTAGTCGCTCACCTAACTGGCTGAGAGTGTTGTAGTTGTCACGCTTGACGTATTCCTTCATCGTCGAATGACTGCTAACAACAACAACAACAACAACAACAACAACAGTCAACGAAAGCGACATCGCACTGCGCTCCACTCAGCGTCGTCGTCATCATCATCATTATTATTATCATCTCGTCGTCGTCGTCGTCAATTGCCAAGCGAGATACTCTTGTGCCGTGTGCGTGGAAGCCAGAGTCTAGGCTGCATCGATGCTGGACTAAGAGACGCTTATCGTGGCTGGGCTGCTCTTAGTAGTACGAGGAGGACGAGACACAACACAAATGCAGAGTCCCAGAAGGTTTCTTTCACTTGCGAAGAAAAAACATTAAATTAAGCGGAAAGAGAAGGAAATTATGTCGAAAATTAAGAAATAACGAAGACGGAGGACATTCTTAAAGAGGCATTTTCACTTTCTGATCTCTAATTTGTTCTTAGCTTTTTCCAGAGAAACAGAAGGATGACGCCACAGACAGGCAGGCAAGCAGACAGGCAGACAGGCAGACAGACAGAATAGAATTATGCAATCACACACGCACAGAGAGAGAGAGAGAGAGAGAGAGAGAAAGAGACAGACAGACAGACTGACTGAGAATAGCTTCGCTTCGCTCGAGGCAACGACCAATCCAATTCCAATTCCAGAACGACCAATCAGAACGCTCACTCAGAGGTAACCAATCAGAACGCTCACACAGCCAACCAATCAGAACGCTCACACAGCCAAACAATCAGAACGCTCGAACGCAACCAATCAGAACGACACAGCCAACCAATCAGAACGCTCGAAGGCAAGAGACATACAGATAACGATTTTAATGTTATAGATTGAATCACGTGCACCTTAACAGCGCTGAATAATGCCATTGCGTCAGAGATCAGAGTTCAGAGGTCATGAGTTGCCCCCTCAGGAATTAAGTAATTCCGGGGGCAACTGAACCGCGGGCTGAGAAATGGAATCGGTGCGTGATGCTGCCGCCGTTCCATCAATTTCTGGGGTTTATCTGTTTTCTGCCACAGCTAACCGAGAAACCACCTTCGGACTCAGAAAAATAACTTTAGTCTCGGTTTTTAGATCACTGTTCTGCAACGGTGTTTCTGTTATTTTGAATTCTCTAGCAGCTATTCTTTAATGCACAGGTATTTCAAAGGCAGTTTGTGAAGGTCGACTCAGTTTCTATTGTAAATATTAAACCATTTAATCATCGTGTTTCTCTATTATTATTATTATTATTATTATTATTATTATTATTATTATTAATTATTATTATTATTATTATTATTATTATTATTATTATTATTATTATTATTATTATTATTATTATTATTATTATTATCATTATCTCCTTGCGGTTGTAAATGCATGGAACCGGTTTTTGGAAATCAGAAGCACAGTTTAAGCGGTTTTTGAGGTGTTGATGGATCGTAAAAATAAAAAAATCCAACGGAGAGAACTCTATTATTCATGTGTTGGTATTCAGCGGGGGTGGATGTGAGGGGGAGGGGAGGGGGGTTGCGTCCGAAGAAGCAGCAGCGGCATCAGCAGCAGTCAGATTTGTTTTGGAAAGCGGGGCAGACGCAGCGAACGCCACGCGCCACAAACGGCCGTTGTGGGACAGTGGCTGTGTCGTCGTGTGGCGGCGACGACCAGACGGACAGAAATCTGCGCGGAAAAGTGGCATCCCAACGGCCGAATATGCTGCTGCTGCTGCTTCTGCTGCTGCTGCAGAACGTCAAGGAAAAATCGTTTTCGGTTGAAAAGCCACGAACAGACGACACACACGTCATTCAACCGGCGGCGTCCGAGCAGACGACAGATTTTGTCCCTCTGTCGATACGCATTAATGGCGTTGCGGGGGCTGGGGCTGGGGGGGGAGCGGTGTTGCGAAATGCTCTTGGCAGAGAACTGGGCCTCGTGGGTCCGGCTGCCGGCAAATTTCCGCCAATAAAAGACTCTCTGGTCGCTAAAAACGGAGCAAGATTCCATAAAGTGGTTCTTTAATTTCTAACGGACAGTGAAATCGCATCAAGTCTTCACAAGTGCGAATGAGTCTGTAGGCCTACTCAAGTGTAAATATAGATGCAAGAGTATTTGATTGTGGTCTCGGCAAGATTGTTGGCGCATTAGATCGTCTCATACTGATTTGATAAGTAAGTATTTACAAATCGGACATACATTAGAATTAGAAGGCGATGCTTGGCTTTGGTTACATTTCAATCAGCCTTCAACTTTAACTGAATTATTATCTTTCCTAATTTTGACCAAAATAATTCGCACAATTCGGAAGCCGTCAATGAAGCAGTGAAATTTTTGCGCTTCTTGGAAGTCTCTTTAAACTGGAGTAAAGCGTCCAGTATTTGATATAAATTATGAAGAATTGTGGAGAACTTAGTCTCAGTTCTACCCATAGATGGCAAATACAGGACTGTAAACTAGGCCAATGTTTTTATGTTTTTTACAAATTTTTTCAAAAACACGTGTTTTTCATGTTTTTTAAAAATTTTAACATTAAATATGGTTTTACATCCATAGTTCTACCATGAAAACCTTAACGATATACGAGAGAACGGTTCTATCTCCGTGTTGATGGGCTGCATGATTTATAGACAGATCCCGTCTTTCCAGTCCACTGCTGTTTTCGGGTTCCAGAGAGACTGCCACCTTGTCTGAAGTATAAGTCACACCCCCCTCATCCCCAATCTCTTGTGCGCCATTATTTTCATTCTTACGCATGACAGGTCTCCCGGCGCGGCAGAACAATTCGCTCTTGACGCTGGTCTCAATTCGCGTCCGTTTGTTCGTTGTTCATATATACTGCGGCTGAGTGTTCTGACGATTTATGAACGAATCTGGACACAGCGTCTGAAACTGACGCTTGTCAAATGACTTCAACTTTCACTTCTGAGTCATTTTCAGATGTGCGTCAATAGGGAGTGCAGCCCCCCCCCCTCCACAAAAAAGAAGCAGACACTAGCTCTCCTCTGTATGCTCTCTAAGTTTATTCACTTGGACAGTTCGATGATTATTTGGGCTATCACTATACAATTTTGTGCAGTGGCGTAGCCAGGATTTCGGGAAATGGGGTTTTTGGTTTCGATCGTGACCAAACTTCAGAAAAAATTACTTTATTTTTCTTTTTTTAGTAGCTGACAAGAAAAAAGGTCGTAACCTTCATATTCTTTCTATTTTCTACAGCACTTAGAAAAATTTTCAATCGGCAACCAGCCAAGGGGGGTTTGACCCCCAAAATCGCGTCTGAAAATGAAAAATGTATCGGAAAGCATGAAAAACAATTTCGTCGGCAGCCAAGGGGATTTTAGCCCCCAAACGCCCCTTGTCTACGCCACTGATTTTGTGACTGCAGTGCTACCCCAAAAGAAACACTGCACGTTGGGTTTTTCGTGACATAAACTTAGTTGACGGGAACTAAATGCGCTACTTAACGATTGTAATGGAGCGCCGATGCACCGGAGAGCGCCATCTATCCAGTCAAACGGCGAACCATGGTCGATCTGCTATCCAAATCTAACCGGAGTAGACTATTCGTGAATTGAGATGTCCTCCGTATCTTCTATAATTCGCCCGATGATAGCCGTATCGCGTCCACAGTACTACTACTACTACTACTACTACTACTACTACTACTACTACTACTACTACTACTACTACTACTACTACTACTACTACTACTACTACTACACGCTGCTATTTCCAGTTCAATCGATTTTCCTATCGACTGATTGTCCCAATCAATCTATCCACCCACCCATCCACCTCACACCCTGACCCCTCCCCATCCACTCGAGTGCGGTCCACTGGTTATCGCCCGCCGTCCAGACCCTGGAGTCGCCATCTGTGCAATTAGATAATGATGCGCAATCGCCACACGCCACAAAATCCAGCCGTACTTCAAACGGGCAGCGCCGCTTGCATGGCGTAGCCAGGATTTTTATTATTCGAGATGGATGCCTGTGGAAATTTTGCCAAGCGACCTCGTCTTCTATCCTCGGTAAATTGCCACTGGAATTTCTAAATTTCTAAAGTTAAAAGCAAGATTCTATTATAATATAACACACAGAATAACTATAAAACTTATTAAGGTGTATACATTGAGGTAAAATAAGATTTTTAAAAATCCAAATTACAAGAAGAAATCTTTTTAATGGCAGCGGTCCCTGCTGCAAAAGGAAAATTTTTTGCCAGTCCGCGAAAGTGAAAAGTTTGAGAAGCATTGTACTAGACTGAGCCCTACGACCCACTTTTGGGTCGCGACCCACAGTTTGGGAAACACTGTAGTATTAGGTCAATAGGGCACTCCATTTATTTTAACGTTTCGATCGCTAGAGGAGCCACTGTTTCAATGTAATAGTCATTCGATAACTATGTCTGCTTTGATTCCTCTCTGAGGAATAAAGTCTGAAGACTTGATTGTGACCGAATAAAACTAGTTAAACTTAAAGGCATCCCTCATTTCCTTCCTTACTTCCTTCCTTCCTTCCTTCCTTCTCTCTCTCCGACAACCTCTCTCTCTCTCTCTCTCTCTCTCTCTCTCTCTCTCTCTCTCTCTCTCTCTGTCCTAGGTTTGTGACATTTTTAGTTGGCAGGTGTTCGAGATAAGATCTTCGCCTAGTTTTGTCTACCTATAGGATCATAAAATCACCCCACCAGACTACACAATTATATATATTCGGCTATTAAAAGGTCCATCGATCACCGCGTGATTGTTTCCAATGACAGACTGTCTCCGTTTTAAGGTTCTACTGACTTTTAAAGATCTTCGTCTGACAAAGGTATCACGTCAAAAGCGAAATATGTCACTGCGGCAACTCCTGGCTTTCGAATAACATCGTATACCTTCAAAGGCGATAGCAATTGTTCCGAATCTCACGCAAAATTCTCACTCTTGTCCTGATATATGTCACTGCACTATGATTATCATCCAGGCAAACGCTTCTACTGTACGAAGTGCAGACGCAAAATCAATCATGCAGGGACTGTTTTAAGAAAAAATTATCACTGCACTAAACTCTCAGAAAATTTGTGGACATCCGCGCAAAAAACAAGCAAGAAAGATCGTTCGGAAAATTTATCACTGCACAAAGCACAGAAAATTGCATCTTACCGCTGCACATTTTCATTTTATCACTGCACATTTTGTGTATCACTGCACGCTAAAACAGGCCCTGGAAATGCCTTCTTTCCACGCATTTTCAGTGAATGCTTTTTCGATTGAACGGCCTCGTCGGGTTATGGATGGACACGTTGAGTCGATGGACAGTTTTCCTCTTAGATGAGGTCCTTATGATTTTGTCTATTTGCCCATATGGGTAACGGGTCTGAATGCTTTCAAACAGTAAAGGCCCCGAGGCAGGGTTATTTCTACAATTATCAATTTGGGGGTGTCGGTATATTTTGTGGTCCGTGCCAAAAAAGTCTGACAAGAAAAAAGGCCATCCCAGGCTAAAATTGGGGGTGTTGGGGGTGTCAGTCTCAGATTGGAGAGGTGTTGGGGTGTTAGAATATCCTTACCCCGAGGTCCCCATGTAGTCTGAAAACCCAATTCATGCGTAGGAAAATATAATAATTTTGCTGCTCTAGGCTCTAGATCAGTAATTCTAAGAATCGTTGGTATAAGAAAGTATTTCAGACATTGAAGAAATAAGAGCGGAAGGCAGTGACCCACTTTATTATCGGATGTAGTGACCCACTTTTTCGGAAGTAGTGACCCATTTTATTTTCGGAAGTAGTGACCCACTTTATCGCAGCCGGAGATACCGTTGTTTCCGGGGAGTCTTAAAGAACTAACCTATATCATTGTTATTCAGGAAATGCGTCTATCTTACTTCGCAAGCGACCTACTGATATAGCGCTTCCCGATTTAGAACCCTCATTGTTATCTCTCTAGAAAAAACCTTCGCATATTGATAGAGCCGAAAATAGTCCGGATAAGGATTTACAACATAAATAGCAGCCATTTTCATATAGGCAAACATTATCGAAATTTGCTCGCCACTGGTTTCCATTTGGTACCAACTCCTACACACGAACAAACAAAATTCCAAAGACATCAGAAGCGATGGCATTTATGCGACCGAAGGAAACCGCTGTGGGTTCTATTTAAAATAACTGGTTCACTGTTTAATAGGTTTTATAGACTTATAGACAACGACAATCCAATATTATTTATAATCAATTCACTGTGTGTAGCATGCAGAAGCCAGTGGAAGTCCTATAACACTGGTCTACATTTTTAAAAAAAATTTCTGCTGACCTAAGTGTTTTTGCTGATTTTACCCAATTGAGAGGTGCTGATTCCAGATTGAAGTCAAAAATTATGCAATACGTCAAATTTGTTCGCAAATGAGGAATGCTTAATTAAAGGAGTTTAAGTCAAACATAAGCGCAAATTAGGAAAATCAATCGATGACAGGTAATATTTTTTATTCAGAAAAAATGAGTCTGTCTTCTAAACTCTCAGAAGCAATAAGAGCAATAGCAAAAAAACAAGCTTAAATTTAAGTTTTGAGAAAGGAATCTTTCACTTTTGGATGCTCCGGTATATTATGGTCACAGTTGTCACGCTGTAAACACCAGCAGTAGTCTGCCATAATGTTTGAGTTCCATCTGCCTTGATATCTACGTTCCATAGTCAGGCATTCTCCTTGTTCTTCATGCATAGCTTCAAGATTTGAAGTTCAGGTAGCTTTGAAGGAAATGCAACTTGACACTCGTGTTTGCTCCCAGTCCAGGAACTGCAATCTTTGAATTTTTTGGACTGAAAGGTTATAATTCTCGACTCTTGAGTTGGTGGTAAGTCAGTAATCAGGTCGTAAAAAGCATCTTTCTACAACTATAACATCCCATTGATTCAATAAGTCCTTTGATGTTGATGCAGTATACAAACTCCTCCTCCATATGGAAATATTTCTACAAAGATCATTCTCTCTGCCATGATACATAGCGTGGTTCCTGGAGCCAACACTGAAAGGTTCTTTTTTTCCAAGAAAAACCCAGTAACTCTGCTGACGAATTAGGGGTGGCAGATCTAGATCTCATATAAGGTCATTCAAATCAGCTTGGTTGAATGTTTGGTGCATTCCAGCATCAACTTCTGAGGTCACGAAATCCCGCAATCGGTGTCTGTTGAAAACCAAAATTCATCGTCGTCAGAAACTCCCAAAGTATTGCAAATAGGTACAGGAACTTGTCACAGTGAGCAACTGGTCTCAGAGCAGAGGAATTTGGGTACTGGATGGAAGATTGTGTTTTGTGGACATGAAAGTATTTACCAGGCAGACTTTGCAGTCATCAGCATGCATGGTTTCGAGGCTCTCGCCACACCACTGGAACTCCAAAGCTAAGACTTTTCTCTGACCTTTAGTCTTTTTCTCTGACCTTTAGTCACATTATGAACTCTCTATTTTAACACATGTCCTGACACACTTTATGTGGTCGCAGGTTTTCCTGGTCACCAATTTGTTGCGAAATATGCATGACAAGCTTTATGAACTAATTTAGACATTGTTCTCCTTTGTTTAGGTGTTGTAAAATAACCACAAATGTAGCAAAATTTGTCAGGATCATTCCTGCACTGCCCACGAAGTGTTCCAGTGCTGGGTGACATATTCCGTTGAAAGCTATTTAGAAAAATTTGCTGCGACTTGTAAGACGAAAATGAACGACTGAATGCTGCCGTCGGTTTCACGCTGCTTATATAGGCCTATATCCATAAAATTGACGTCTGCAGTTTAAGACTGCCTATTAAACTGTTGTGTTATTAAATAGTTATGTCCACTGCATATTCCATATTTTTGCACATCCTTATCTTTTTGCATATTCAATATAGCTAAAGAATTATAATACATAATGCTACATTATTACTGTAAACAGTAAATCAGTAAACAGCATTTTGCGGAAAAACTGGACGTGATAGGAGAAAATGGGTGTGATTTTTGGATTCAACGACAATCCACCAAAATACATAAAGATCACATGTTGTCTTCAAGTCAGCAAAATTGACGTAGACCAGTGTAATTATTAACAGTCGGTGTGCGGATATGTAAAAATTTAATCAAATCACCGACCAAACCCACATTATCGCTTGTATCCTTCTTCAATGCTTCATTATCTGCAAGTTTAATCAATATTGCATGCATGTCTCAGTGTTGCTCTACAGCGCTCGCAATAGAATCCAAATTCCGTGGCCGGACAAAATGTCAGCGGACAAAATGTCAGCGGACAAAATGTAACCCTAACTCTAACCCTAACCCTAAACCGTGACATTTTGTCCGTGACATTTTGTCTGACCGACATTTTGTCCTAGCACCGCCAAATCATATTTACACACTGGCGCCGATGACTGTAAGAGAACGAGGGACATCCAATGAATGAAATTCCTGACGAATATCTTATGAGATGGTTAGTTACTAAGTCGTGCGATGGATGAAACGTGTCTCTCGATAAATGGTTCATCGTTCAACAGGTTTCAAATACATCAAAATCACAATTTATAAATAAGATCCAGTATAGGAACGGATCTCTTTCAGACCAATCGACAACCCGATGGGGAACGACGGAAGGAAAGAAGGAAGGAATGAGCAGGGCGCGATTTGTAGGGGGACTGGGGGGATCTTCCGCGCCCATAGCAGTGAACGCTAAGCCACAGTTTAAGCGTTGCGCCTAAAAACTCGGGCGTCGCCTGTGTCTTAATTACGCCATAGATCACCCCTGGAATCCTGGATTACCAAAGATCGCATCCAATCACATGGGGGAAGGGGGCGGGTGGCAAATGAACCAAACGCATTTAGTGTATAAGCATCAGTAGAAGACCTCCAGACAGCCAGTCAATTACACCGAGCCAGCCAACCAGCATTGGCTGGTTCAGCAGCTGGATGATTCGACCATTAATTTTATAGTCGATGGTTAATGGAGAAGCGACTCTGCTGCTGCTGCTGCTGCTGCTGCTGCTGCTGCTATCAGCGCACGAGCAGAGACACACAGAGGCTGATAAACCATTAGCTGTATTGTCCAATGCATTCTATGATCTGCGCTTTGCTCTTATGTTAGACGCGTCCAATAAAGACCTTTTCGGGGGGAGAGGGGAATACCCCTCGAAATTTAAAGAATGAAAACTGCAAAGCTCGTCTCATTTTAATTATTTGAAAATGGACACCGTTACAAGGATCGCAACCCGTTTGAGATGACCCTAGGCTGCTTGTTTAAAAATATTGGGCTTTGGGGCCGGCAGACCCCTCCTAACTGATTGTCTTGAATTTTAGTCTGAATGTCAAACGACAATCCCCGTTCCCGACAACGCTTGTTTAGACGTTGGCTAAATACTGTAAACGCATGCAACTTAACCTCTTAACTGGGTGCCCCGAGTAATGCTCGTCCATTTTGCATTACGTTACAAATAAATGGCCGGTTAAGGGGTTAAGACTCAGTGAAAAGAATGTTTTGATGGGGTCATAAGTGGTCTATAGGTTCGTTTTAGATTGCCCTGTGTTGTCGGTGGATGGCTGTGTATGGAATTGACGGTGGTTGTCACGTCATAGTTTGATCGAAGCGTGTCGGTTGCTATTCAAAGGTCGCTTTGTCGGTCGGTCGGGGTCAACGCGGGTCAGCGCCCCCCAAGAATCATTCCATTATGTGGCAGTTCAAGTGGCTCGAGTTCACGTAGAACACTTTCTCCTTCGACGACGTCTACAGTAGAAACTCCTAAGCACGAACTTCTACTACTACTACTACTACTACTACTACTACTACTACTACTACTACTACTACTACTACTACTACTACTACTACTACTACTACTACTACTAATACTACTACTACTACTACTACCACTGCTACTGCTGCTACTGCTGCTACTGCTGCTAACTACTACTGTTACAACAACAACAACTACTACTACTAGGTCTACTACTACTACTACTACTACTACTACTACTACTACTACTACTACTACTACTACCAATAATAATAATAATAATAATAATAATAAAAATAAATTCTACTGTTACAACAACAACAACAACAACTAGGTCTACTACTACTACTAGGTCTACTACTACTACTACTACTACTACTACTACTACTAATACTACTACTACTACTACTACTGCTGCTGCTGCTGCTGCTGCTGCTGCTGCTGCCTCTTCTTCCTCCTCTACTCTTATTCTTTACGGAACGCGTATTTCGTTTGGACATGAATTCCCTTCTCAGTCACTCAACGATTGCTTTTAATGAATCGTCAAATAGAAACTGTTAACGAATGAATCCGTTTGCATCTCCAGGAGGTTCCTATTCGGACGTCCGTCGAGTGTACTGCGTGGCAAGGGGACCAGCGCCCCAAGTGTGGTTCCGTCTGGGCGGCCGGCGATACCTCCCAGGGAACCAGCGCTTCTATAGCAGCCGACAGATCGACTCCCGGGCACCAGGCACCTGCGGATCCTGGTCTAAGGGCCCTAAGCATTCCGGCCAGTAGAAGTTAATGGCCGATCAATCGGACAAACGTCGAGCATTCTACGGAGTGCAATTTATCTGTTATAAAATTATATGTTGAAACGGGGTTTGCACTGAACGTTAATGCACAGTCGTGATGTGTGTTTTTTTAAACTAAGATTAAACTAAGACTTCTCTGTGCTTGATTTTTCGATTCTCCGAGAGTCAAATGTTGGAAGATATCGGAGCCCCAAAGCCCTGGAACCCCCAAAATTCTGGGTCCCGGTGTATTTATTTTTCTGTGATTAGGTCCACGCGGCTCACCCCAAAAGAGGGTCATTCGACATGACTTGCATTTTTTCCAATTAAAAATCTGGTGATCGCATCGGAGTAACGCGCTAAGAAAATGTTAGCTGTAACTGCCATTGGAAGATGTCGTCATAGCAACATATCTCACAACCAATCAGCTTTCTCCGGAGAAAGAAAGGGCAAACCGCCCCACACACACACATCCCACACACCCCCAAATCCCAAACTCACTCACAGAATATAGGCGTCTAAACGAGTTCTATTTGGGGGTTGGAAAGAATAGATTGAAGGTTACCGTATAAGCAATTAATCAAGGATTGCAGAATCTAACAGATTCTGCAATCCTTGATTAATTGCTTATACGGTAACCATAGCATTAGTGCTTTAAAGTGCAATATAGAACGAATGTATCACTCATTCTTGTGCTGCGTTCGCCTAATACAGTTTCGTCCAGAGCACTAGAAGTACACACAGCTGAGCAAGTGTATCAATGTCAAAAGCACTTGATCGCTGATCAAAGACGCCACTTGTCCATCGGATACCGATGCTATTTTGTATTCGAAAAGACGAAGCAGAGGAACAGAACAGGTGGCGAATGAACAGCGCAAAAAGTGCAAAGCCGATAAAAAATGAAAGAAAGAAGATGGGAGAGAGGAGGCGTGGCCGAAATGATTTAAGCGTCGTCTGTCTCTCCCTCTGTCTCTGTCTCGTCCGTCTGTCTGTCTATCTGTCTGTCTGTCTGTCTATCTATCTGTCTGTCTGTCTGTCTATATGTCTGTCTATCTATCTAGCTGTCTGTCTGTCTGTCTGCTGTGTGTTTGTCTGTCTGTGTGTCTGCCTGCTGTGTGTCTGTGTCTGTGTGTCTGTCTGTCTGTATGTCTGTCTGTCTGTCTGTCTGTCTGTCTGTCTGTCTGTCTGTCTGTCTGTCTGTCTGTCTGTCTGTCTGTCTGTCTGTTCTGTCTGTCTGTCTGTCTGAGATCATCTTAGTGGTTGTTGTTGTTGATCGTTTTCACCCTTTGCTCTGAACTGAAAATTCAGCATTTCATGCAGTCGGAATCAAAAATACTTTGGCACCTCAGCCTCCTCGTGCTCCTCCTCCTCCTCCTCCTCTCCTCCTCCTCCTCCTCCTCCTCCTCCTCCTCCTCCTCCTTCTTATTTCATGTTGCGTTTCAAAATACAACGACTTGCTCAGCTAAATTACCTTTGAAGCAGACATCGCAGGGCGCAGGCACGTTAGAAACCGAGCGAATAGTA
>CM030847.1:3382776-3430276 GCA_018105865.1 Metaphire vulgaris | reverse complement strand
AAGACAGCGTCTAACGGCGAGTTACGCCGAACAGGTGAAAGCGAGGTCCGAGCCTCGTCCTGACATCAACACGGGCTGCTGATGGTGTTGGCTGCGAGAATCTGTTCTAGACTACGGGGGGGGGGTATGCATTGTCAGGAAACAGTAATAGCGCCCCCACATTGTCAGATGCATCTGTAATTAGGCGATGGGGCTTGTTTTTTTCTGCGCGGATGTCCACAAATTTTACGAGTTTAGTGCAGCGATAAATTATTTCTCTTAAAACAGTCCCTGCCAAGAATAAGCACCTATTGCGGCACTATACTTCAACGAGCTGTATAAATTCACGAGATTTTACTTACTTTACTTACTTACCGAATACCATAAGCCCTAAGGATTCTGTGGAGGTCACAAAGTTTCCTAGAAAGGTAGAAAGAACGCCGTACCAAGGTTGTACGTTGTATGCTGTCTGTACCGTCTTATCGGTACAGTACCGTATATAGTATACTGTACGTGATGTAGATTGTATGCGTTGATATGCGTGCAGTTGTAGTCTCGTAACTAAACACGAAAGATGCTATTTTTTCTCGATTTTTTCTTTTCAAGTGAGGACTGTTCTGTTTCGAAGACGTCCGGAGAGGACTACCTCTGCTCGGTGCAGAAGTCCCCTCAGAAGGCTCCGCTTACTCGATCCAATGCGAAATACTACTCGGCGTCGGACGACGACAGCGGATGTGCGCTGGAGGAATACTCATGGATTCCACCTGGCCTAACACCGGCCCAGGTAAGAAGAAGAAAAAGAAGAACAAGAACAAGAACGAACAGCAGCAGCAGTTGGTCATTCTCATCCATTAGCATCCTACCTAGGATAGCATCCAAATGTTTTAGCGTCCCTACTCCCCCTCCCCTTCGCTCCCCTACTCCTTCTGCTCCATTGTTATCCCCGAGCTTCCCCAGAGGTCAGAATCAGAGGTCACGAGCTCTTGTTAGCGAAGCCAAGATTTCTATACGCTGATAGCGAAACAGCTCCTCCATCCATGCACCGTTGGCTCGCGTAACTCTTACTGCACTAATTGCGCATTACATTACAGCAATTATATTGCGATGGCGCAAAACAGTGCGACTGCAGTCGGTGATTTGGCAGTAATGTAAGTTTAGATCGGGGAGTGCGATTGCAAATGTAGAAATTAAGAGGATGATATAGAGGAAGAAGAAGAAGAAGAAGAAGAAGAAGAAGAAGAAAAAGAAGAAGAAAGTAGTAGTAGTAGAAGAAGAAGAAGAAGAAGAAGAAGAAGAAGAAGAAGAAGAAGAAGAAGAAGTAGAAGTAGTAGTAGTAGTAGAAGAAGAAGAAGAAGAAGAAGAAGAAGAAGAAGAAGAAAGAAGAAGAAGAAGAAGAAGAAAAAGAAGAAGAAGAAAGAAGAAGAACAAAGAAGTAGAAGAAAGTAGAAGTGATGTAGAAGAAGGAACGTAAACAACTGAGTGATGTATGCAGCTTCCCTTTATTTGGAAATTCGTTTCTCGGTGAAATGACGTCATTCGACATGATATCTATGCCGTTAACAAACGCTATACGCGACAACAGAGACCATTGATTCGAACCACGTGACCAAGGAGACTCCGTTATTCGGAGAGTTGTGGTCGCCACGCTCTCTGAGTCATTATTCTTACTCTTAGCATCGATTTTTTTCAATTGTGTTAACGGTCCATTCTGTCCGGATCACATTTGATTGAGCCAGACGGAAATTCTTTGTTCGGAGTCTTTCTCTGCTGCTGCTGCTGCGGCGGCGACAGCGGCGTATTGAGGGGGGGTGGATGGGGGTGGGGTGGAGTGGGGTGGGGTGGGGTGAACTCAGCCCATCAGGGTCTCTGTTTGGCATTTTCGCTGCCTTCGTTCGACCGGCGACATCTCTTCGAAAAGTCTAAAGAAGAGAGATTCTTCCTGTGTTATATCAGATAATTAAGCATTCTTCTCATGTGGCGCTTCCATATTTTTGCGGGGCGTCGTTTAGTGACATGGGTCTCCATTTATTCAATGCGATTTGTTACCGTATATGCCGATGTGTCTATATATATATATATATATATATATATCTGTCTCTATATATATATATATATATATATATATATATATATATATATATATATCAACGAGCAGCAGATCATGAGGACTAAGATTATGCTGTATTTTCTAGTGTTTTATAACATTTTTCCAAGTCAATTCGCTGAAAACGAGATCTACGGAACCCCAAAGGGGCCGAATTTAATTAAACAGCAGGTATAGAGTCAGATAATTATTATTATCGACTGGTAAACTTCTTTCGGTGACCTGTAGCAATAGTATATAACCAGTAAGACTATTCTAGACTGGCTGTCTAGCTATTAATGTCGTGCCTGCAATAGGCTGCACACACACACACACACACACACACACATCTTCTGATCGTTAGATATAAATCTGGTTAAGTTGCTATGCAACGAAACTTGCAAGTCCCTTTAATCAATCAGCGCTTTGACAGTCAGCAGCTGTCGACGTCTTACCCCGTTCTTCTCTCCTCTGCTGTCTCAGCAGCTGATGCGGAATGAGGTGAGGCGAAAAACAAAACGGTTGATAGATGGCGCTTTGTGGTAAAAAAACACTTGCTCGTGCGGCTATTAATAGATAAAAAGCAGCGAAAACCAGAAAACAAAATGTTTCGTCTATGATGACCGAAAAACATCAGAAGCCGCTGATTTTGTGGCAATGACGAACGTCAGAGGCGCCATAATTTGCGGAATTTAGGGGGGAGGGTTATCGCAGCGCCCCCAGATTTTCCATAAAAGTGTACCAAAGTAGGACGCTTGTTTTGATGAAATGAGTTAATGACTAATTGATTCAATGCGCCAAGTCCCTTGGGAAAAATAAAAATCTTACATTTACTGTCAAACTGATGATGATGATGATGATGATGATGATGATGATGATGATGATGATGATGATGATGATGATGATGATGATGATGATGATGATGATGCAATTTTGATCGCCGCATTTATTTGAAATAGCACGTTGTTCGTGGATTTCGAGCAAATAGCTTGGCGCTGTATAAATAACGAGAATACCCTCTGTGTTTTGACGCAAGCAGTTTGATCGAATGATCGAAGAAGAAGAAGATCGAGGACGAAGCAACAGGATGATCAGGATCGAATATCATCGGCGCAGCTTTTGCGTTTTGCTCGGCGCCGATCTCCGTCTGTTTCGGTTGCGTTTTTATTCGCGCACCCGTTTGACCTTTCGTTGCCATGGTTTTCCTCGTCGATCACGTGATTCGAAGCTCCATGAGCACCCCCCCCCCACACACACACACAAACACACACGCACAGCGCACGCTTTGTAAGACGAACCTGCGTTTCGTTATGTTTTTTTCCGAACGGCGATTACTTGCATAATAATGATAATACATAAATAAAGCTCTATTGTTGAAACCAACATCGCAATTCCATACCTCACATGCCATTAAAACATGGCGTACTACAAAAATATCAGAAGATAAGGAAAATATATAGACCTTTGTTTAAAAGTGAGATGTGATTTGGCCAGTGGCAGAAGCCTGGTAGACAGGCTTCGCGGTCAATGGGTGCCATAATTTAAGTTACGAAAAAATACTTCAATATTGTGGACTGACTTAGCCTCCTAAACCACTTAAAATCACATTATTATTATTATTATTATTATTATTATTATTATTTATTATTATTATTATTATTATTATTATTATTATTATTATTATTATTATTATTATTATTATTATTATTATGGGTGGGGAGAGTAATACAATTAATCGACGTGGTATGAGACTGATCGAGAGATAATTGTAGCAGATGAATACGATTCCGATAAATGAAATTAGTTTCGACGATATGATGTCATAAATGACAGGTGCGTGGAATCTGTTCTGTATTTATCTTGATGACGTAGTCGCCTTCCGCCATCGTCCGTAATCCATAATCCGTGGAATGCGTTCAATTCAATAATTAATTCGTCCTTTCGTGCGTTCGTTCATTCGATGAGATTACTGACTTGAAAGAGTGAACAGTGAAGCGTCGTTATTCTGTTTGGCGTTCATCTTCTTATCCGAAGCCTATCATCATCATCATCATCATCATCATCATCATCATCATCATCATCATCATCATCATCATCATCATCATCATCATCATCATCATCATCATCATCATCATCATCATCATCATCATCATCATCATCATCATCATCATCATCATCATCTCTTCCTCCGTATAGAAAGTGAGTATGTGGAAGAAAAGTAACTCTACCCGCGATGTTCTCCTCTAACAGGTGAGTTTCTCGGCTACCTGCCGACGGCACAGGTGACCTTTGTGACCTCATTGCTCCATTTGAAATTCCCCCCTTCCCCACCTGCTCCTGCCCCTCCACCTGCGAGATTTTTAAACAGCGAAAGAAAAGATTCAGCTGGACCATATGCAACTCCATTGCTCCGTAATCTCGCCTCTGTCCGTCCGTCTGTCTCTGTCTCTGTTACTGTCTGTGTTGTTATTAACAAGTCTTTCCTGGAGCACCATTAAGTCGATCCAATATTTGAGTGTTGTCGTGGACGGATGTTCTGTGGTGGATTTGATCAATTTGGATGGATGCTCTCTCTCTCGAGTGTTATTATGTTATACAGGAGGTTTTACTTCGGTGGACAAACAAGGGGATCATCATCATCATCACCACCACCACCACCGTTGTTTTCTATATACTGATTCCAAAACTCTTTAAATATATAAACTTTTCATTTCGTTTTTTTTAATCAATCGATTGTAAAACAGCTTCGATTGGTCGGCAAGAAACTTTCGGTGTATGACAATATGAGCGACCGATTGTATATTTAGACAGAAGTAATGCCGGCCTTCGGCTGGTAGGTTTTGTTGGAGGGTGAGAGGGGTCACGGGTTGGACGATAGAGGAAAGAACTCCTAACCTTTCGTATCTTAAATCAATCGGAATAAAGAGTGGAAGGGGGTTGCCTCCTTTATACATCAACCCTCAAGGGGTTCAAAACAATGACCCACCGGACGCACCTGGTGCCGCCCACTTGCCCCTCGTGTAAACATCGCCCACCAGAGGTTGCTGGATCCGTGTGCCACCCCATCCCACCCTCCCTCACCCCCTCAACCCCCGAGGGCACCGGCGTTCGGGGTTTTCGCCCCATTGGGTTGATGACCCGTCATTAGCAGGTGAAACAGACACCCGGGCGTCCCAAGCCACGTGACTCCGACAGGTGCGTGAAAATCTGGCACTTCGTAGGAGACAGTGCGACGGGTGGGGGAGGGGGAGGGAGAGGGAATGGATGGATGGAGGGAGGGAGGGGTAGGATTGCGTTCTTTCGATTATTTTTGACCTGTGACCGGGGAGTGATTGACAACTTCCCGTAGAGTGGGTAATTACTAGGAGGTTGACCCGATGATTTCAATTCCCTCCCCTCCCTCTTCCTGTCCGGTTTCTCCGGCGATTTTCCGTCATTCGATCGTCAGTCTTCGGACACCGGAGAGTGAGAATAAGAGAGTGAGAATAAGAGAGTGAGAATAAGAGAGTGAGAATAAGAGAGTGAGAATAAGAGAGTGAGAATAAGAGAGTGAGAGTGAAAAAGTATGTGAGAGAGAGAGTGTGAGTGAGGATTGAGGATTCGATGCTTAATTTTGATGTCGATGCCACTGGGCGTCTGATCAAAAGGAACAACGAGGCTGCCGAGTTGAATTTCTCGCCTGAGTTTCCGCTGAAGTCTTTTAATTAAGTATGCGCTTTACGGTGAAGGTAAGAGGACGAGACAAAGCCAGACACCAGTTACTCATTTTGAAGCCGAGCAAGTGTTCTATAGCACTTAGCAAACGGTTCAAAGCCTATATCGTTTCAGAGTAACGAGACTATATTTCTTTAGTGCTTGTTTGAAATTAGTATCTGCCAAAGTAGGCCTATAGTGTCGCAGTAACTCGGATTATAATTGGATGGAATAGTCATAATTTAGATTCAAAGGAAAGGCCAATGGTTCCCCGCCCTCCTATCAAATTCATCTCACCCGATTCCAGAATATAAGCAATAGGTAAAAGGCCTAAATAGTTTAGGCGAATATTAACCCCTTAACTGGGGATCCCGGATATATCCGTCCATTTTACATTGAGTTACAGTTAAATACACGGTTAAGGGGTTAATACTGTATACTGCCAAGTTTTTAACGTCGACTCGAGTATCTTGTAAATTTCTGGGTTTGGATGATCCGAATTGGTTCTGTCCATGCAGGTGCATCAGTACATGACCTGTCTGCCCGAATCGAAGGTGCCTTACGCCAACAGCGCAGGTGAAAAGTACCGCATCCGCCAGCTGCTGAAGCAGCTTCCCCGCACGACAACGAAGCCCGCTACTGCGGCGGTCTCAGCGACGAGGAAAAGAAGGAACTGCGTCTGTTCAGCTGCCGAAGGAAGAAGGAGGCGCTCGGGCGAGGATCCGTCTGTCGAGTTCCTGACGGGGCCCCCACTGCCACCCGATGCGAACGGGTAAGGCCTATAGTAAAGGCGCTAGATAAAGTCCTCATGGGCGTCCGAAGGGGGGTGCAAGGGGGTGCAATTGCACCCCCCTGGAAAAATTGTGGAGTCATGAAAAAAATAAGATTGCTTGTTTCTTTCGTCACAAAACCTTGTTTTGCACCCCCCTGGAAAAATGTCTGCGTACGCCCATGTTTTAAGTCCTGTATTGTGCACAGCGATCTAGGCCTAATGTAGTATTTGATTTATTTGTATAGTTATAGTATCTCTGTTATAAGCCTATTTATATACTCAGAGGGGCAAAAGCAGGGCCGCCGAGAGGGGGGGGGCAAATGCACAGGGGCCCGGCGGTCTGGAGGAGGCCCGGGCCGATGACGACGATGCGTAGTTAACAATAATAACAATAATAACACCAAAATGTTATCAAGTTTTGTGTACAGGGGCCCGGCGAGTAAAAGTGGGGACCCCCGCGGGCGCTGAGGACATCGCAAACAGCGTGGAAAAGAGCGACAAGCGACAAAAAAAGTCGTCACTAGATTTTTCGAGAGTTGCAAAATTCGTATCGTGAAATCCATGACAGGCAAAAAAGGTCGTCATCAATCTGGAAGAAAAGGTCGTCATCAATTTGTAAGACATTTGTAATGTGACATTTGTAATGTGACATTTGTAATGTGACATTTGTATAGCGCCTCTTCTATTTCTACTCAGAGTCGGCCCTTCTGCACAGGGGCCTGGAATTTCTCTAGGCGGGCATGGGGGGGGGACAAGCAAGCAATGAGAATGGACTTGTTTTATAAGGCTGTTAACTGTTGATGTGGAATAAAATATTGACATTTAAAACCGACTCTGCTAATTGAATTTGTTCAGTGGCGTTACTGACATCGGAATTTTAAAACATTGTCGGGCACTATCTGACATGTATAATGTGCAAACAGAATAGTTATGTAGATGGTCTCGATTTGATGAAACTGTAAATTATAACCCATTGTTTTCTGGAATAATGCCGTGAAGTCTATCTAATGTTGTAATATTATGTTCATTTTTAATATTGTGATTATCGGAAAGCGCAATGGCCACCTGGCGTATTTATGAGAAATATTAATTCTATATCTAGAATTCACTTAAATCAATTCAACACAGTGGCGTAGCCACGGGAGGGGGGCTTACGGGTTAAACCACCCCCTTGGACGGCGGAAAAAATTTTTTATGTACTTCCATGCAAATTTTATTTTTAGGCAATTTTTGGCGATTTTGGGGGTGAAAATCCCCTCTTGGCGGTCATCGACGAAATTTTTTTTTCAACCCCCTTCCGGAAATCCTGGCTACGCCACTGATTCAACATAAGTTAATGCTTTCCTCCTAAAAGTAATATAATAAATAGCTGGGTGTTAACTTTAAGTGATGTCGTTGCTGGATCTCTCCTATGTTAAAATCCACCGAAGAATAACTTAATATTTCCATATTTATCATTGACAATGTGAAAACGTCCGCATGCGTTGAATACGGGTTTGACTGTCTTTTGTTTCAGTGTGGTCAGGGGTTCGACCAACAGCCGGGAGCGCTGGCGGTCACTGCCTCCCGGGCGGGGCCCAGTCGCTGGTGGCACCCCGGCTGCTTCGTCTGCTGCGTCTGCTCGGAACTCCTCGTCGACCTCATCTACTTCTACGGAGGCTCTGGCGGCAGCGTCTTCTGCGGTAGACATCACGCCGAGACCTTGAAGCCAAGATGCGCCGCCTGCGATGAGGTAACGGTCGCCCATGGGCGATGGGATCGGTCGCCGCATCGAAAAATAAACGCACAGCAAGCAAAAAAACTTATCGCCCTTTAAAAATTAACCTTAGGGGGAAAGGTTATCGGGGATAAAACCTGGTGACAAGGAAAATCCGTTCATTTTACATTGAGTTACAGTTAAATACACGGTTAAGCCGGGGTTAACAGCTTAAATAAGAGCAATAAATAAATAATTACTTAATTCGCTGTATTTAACTGTAACTCAATGTAAAATGGACGGATAGATCCCCAAGGGTTAATTATTGAAGGAAGCCAATTTGAATAGAAGGTGCATTGGACCTAGATATGCAAAAATCTAATCGAATTGAAGAAATTCTCCGCTAAAATCTACGTTTTCCTCTTGTTCCATCTTCATTGCTTTAACATGTGCAAGAACAGCCAACAATATCATTCTCAATTTCGATCTACAGAGTTCGAAATAGAGCATTTCAAGCCATTTTATACTACACGCTGGCACCATTGACTGTACGAGGACGAGGGACATCAACTAGGCCTAAATGAAAGTCCTGCCGAATATCTTGCGGAAGGATTAGTAGGTGCTCTTCACTTACCTGTCAAAAGTGCTAGCCATTCACACGTCTGCCAATACCATTCTCTGTAGTTTAAAAATGTCCTTGAAATGTCCAATATACGCAATAGAGAATAGCACAGGCAAAATTCTGAATGCCAAACACTTTTGATATACAAGAGATAGTGCCCTAATTTTTGAAAAAACTTGATTAGTAGGTGCTCTTCACTTCTATGTCAAAAGTGCTAGCCATTCACACGTCTGTCAATACCATTCTCTGTAGTTTTAAAATGTCCTTCAAATGGAAAATGTCCAAATTTGGACACAATAGAATACGACAGGCAAAATTCTGAATGCCAAGCACTTTTTATATAAAACTACAGAGAATGGTATTGGCAGACGTGTGAATGGCTAGCACTTTTGATTTCCCTACCCCTACCCAAGGTACCCCTAGGGGTACCCCTACCCCTAGCCATACCCCTAGGGGCACCCATACTCCTACCCCTAGGGGTACCCCTACCCCTAGGGGTACCCCTACCCCTAAGTTTATTCGAATGGCTCTGGACAGAATGTTACTAAATTATAAGAAGTGTCAATGTTCAAAATTTCATGCTTTTATCCACAAAATGAACAATCATACGGCTTATCAACTGTACTATTTATGAAATCGTGATTAATGACGTGACCTGAAAGTTTATCGTGATTATTTGATTCGTCATCGTCGTCGTCATCATCATCTTCATCATCATCGATAAATATAATAATTATATATATATTTTCCTGTGTGTTTATTCTTTCGTAGATTATCTTTTCGGACGAATGCACCGAGGCAGAGGGTCGCTGTTGGCATACGAAGCACTTCCGGTGTTCCGAGTGTGACCTTGCCCTCGGAGGTCAAAGGTACGTGACCCGCGAAGGTCAACCGTACTGCTGCGACTGCTTCGAAGCCCTCTACGCCGAATACTGCGACAGATGCGGTCGACCGATCGGGGTCGACCAGGGTCAGATGACCTTCGAGGGCTACCACTGGCACGCGACGCCCGCCTGCTTCTGCTGCAGCTGCTGTCACGTGACCCTCGTCGGAAAACCGTTTCTTCCGAAGGATGGAGATCTGTTCTGTTCCGCGAAATGCGTCAACAGAGTAAACGCCTTCTTTTTACCGGAAAAGCCGTACACGACTTCGGCAAAAACGGAAGAACAGCACAGGTTTCTGGGGGAACTGAAACTCCGGGAACCGTCGATCTCCCATTCCGTTCAGGACGAAGGCACCCTCAGCAAGAGGGCGATCAACTTCAGCCTCAGAGGTCACGCGGTCAAAGGTCAAATAAGTGCAATCGACGAGAACGGTAAAAATCCGCCGGACGCGGATAACGACAGTCGACGTACCGCCCTGCACGATTTCAACGCTCAACCGAGGGACTGTGACCCGGGTCAGAAGACCCCCAAAGTTTCACACAACGTCCCCGCCTCGATGATATACCAACCGCCTTACTCAATTCGACCGTCCGACTATATGCTTCAGGCACCCGAGGGCCGGAGAATTTCCGAAGCGGACAGGGGCCCAGCCCCACGACGGACTTTCCACGTGCCATCTTGGCACGGGAATGGTTTGTCACAACCTCTCGAATCCAGTTCGTTGTTGCGAAGCGAAGAAACCGGTCGTCGGCCGTGACGTCATTCGCCCGGAACCGATCGTCGTCTACGCAAACGCGTATGACGTCACGCCGACCGAAGAAGCGGCGGCGAGATCGTCTCGGCGTCGTCTGCCCCGGAGTCCCTCCAACCACCTGCAAGAGTACGACGACGACGACGACGACGACGACGACGAGGCGCGAAGACCGACGACGACGACGGCGACGAGGGAATGCGATTGCGTCGATTCGCTGAGCAGACGACACTTTGACATCTACGGGACGCGGTCTTCGTCCCAGCTGTCCTCTCTTCCCAACCTCGCTTCCTTTGACCCGGCGCCTCCTCCGGCGAACAAGTCGGTACCCGCCCACCACCTCCACCACCACCACCACCGCCTCCACCACCATCCGGACCCGGCGACCGCCGGCAGTCGCGGTCTTACGGTGACCTTTGAACTGTCCGACGACGTCATCCAGTACAGTCAGGATTCGAGCGTGACGGGGATGCACGCGTCCGGAGTGAGGCGATCGAGGCCGAGCGGGTACAGCTCCGACGGGACCGTGCGTCGAAGGCGGTGGCGGCGGGGCGGGGGCCCCTGGCAGCAGACGCCGCCAGTCGGAAGGCCCCGATCATGCAGCCACCCTGCTGAGACCGTCGTCGTCGAAGGCGAGGCACTTCGACGTCTGCGACCTGACCGAGGATCAGCTGGTGCAGCGGTTCTCCGTGCTGCAGTCGGAGTGGGAGCGCTGCAGCACCTGCTCCAGTTCTACCGACGACTCGGAGGAGTTCGCCTACTACCTGGACGACGACTTGACGCCTGTCTCGCCGAGACATTCGACCGCCGGCGGCGTCCGTCCCGTCTCCTCGCCGCCGCCGCCGCCGCCGCCGCCGCCGCCGCTGCACGGGACGGGAACAGAGTCGCCGCCACAGACGTCGAAACGCAGGCACAGGTCAAATCACAGTAACAAGCACTGCGTCGTCTCATGAACTGAATACCATATGCAGCGGAACGTCTCTATAAAGTTGGGTTCTGTCAAATTGAGTGCGTTCCTATATCCGATGTACGTTATATCCAATATGTATACCATCCAACACGGTAGCGCATCACGCGCGAAACCGTACACTGCGGTACGTTATAACCGAGAAGGCGTTATAACCGAGTCCGTTATAACGAAGTTCTACTGTACTTTTCACAAGATGATAGTTACGTACTGTACGCTTAGTGCTCGGCATTTTCAGTATTCACGTTATAACAGAGACGACAGAAGCCTAGAGATAGGCGAGAATACATGCACCACACGGGGAGGAAGAGAAACATTTAGACTGACTGACTAGTGATCAGCTCGGTTCCAAGTTCCAACCATAACAGAGCAGCACTAAGTTTTCGAAATTTTTCGCCTTCAACATAACGATGTATCGTGAGCCAATCTATCAGAACAGAACCTCTTTGACTGACGGACGTTGAAGCTGAACTCTAGATTTCTCCCATTTTTCAGCCTCGTTTTGCTTCTGCACTTCGAAAGCCTGCACGATCCTACTAGTTACATTTGTACGTATTTAGAGTCCAGATCAGTGGTTCTCAAACTGGGGTCCGCGGTTCCATAGGGCGCAGTGTTTCCCAAACTGTGGGTCGCGTCCTGAAATTGGGTCGCTCGGCTCAGTCTAGTGGGTCCCGGGGTTGAGCGAAATTAGATTCAAATGTATCATTTTCTAACCAATACCACAATATTACGAGCCTTCAAAGTTGCAATTAGGCTTTGGTTTTGAGAAATTTATATACATGCAATCCTCCATTAAACGGCTTATATTAAAATGATTAGTGTTTTATCTGATTTTAGTTGACAATAAGTTGCATTGGCCACGGTGGCACGCCGCCACGGCATGTTACAAAGCCGCTGAAGTGGGTCGCACAGTTCCAAAAAGCTTGGGAAACCCTAGTATATAGTACTTTTAAAAATTTAATCTTATTTCACAATAGCGCAAGAAAAGCGTATTCCGACCATTTTGCTCTGAAACTCCACTAACAATAGGGAATCTCTTTAGAATATCAATCATTCACCTGGCGGTTAAGCGATTTTGCCCTACTCATATGATTTTTAAGACGCGTAACAAAGGTATGTTCCTGGCAAAAGTTTAAAAGATAATTTTCAAGAAATTTCAATATTTATTTATCTCCTTTTGTCTTATTTTTGCAAAAATATGAATAATTCTACCTAATATATTTGCAAAATTTTTCATTCGAATTGAATCAGAGTTTTGCCATTTATTCAAAACTCAGAAGATTCCTTTCAGCCAACGTTCGCCAGATGGCATAACGCATTTTTAAAAAGTATTACATGCTATAATTAGGGTCGTGGCACGTTACAAAACCGCTGAAGTCGGCCGCGGTTTCAAAATGTTTGGGAGGAAACCCCGCCATAGCCCATAGAGGACCGCCAAGCGGTTTCAGAGGGACCGTAAAGGGATTAGGCCTACTTTCTCAAGACATCTCACCGACACAAAACACACTGATGGCTCTGATTGACAAAACAAGTATCCTGTGTCCTATGTGTTAATTTAATTATTACAGTTAATTTAAAATTCAAATTGTATAAGGTCTAACGAGACATCGCAAAACATTTCTAAGAGATCACCACGCAAGAAATACTGAAAGGTTCGAGAACCGCTGGTCTAAATGATTAGCTAATAGACTGATTTTTAATGTTGAAACTACTGAGTTTCGCTTTCAGTTGAAGTCGTAGACTGGTCCTTATGATAAAATGGATTGAAAAGGACCTCATTTGCTGTAGAAATTGATTCTTTTGTGGCGATAAGGCAGCAAGAGGGATGCTTCGGTTTGATAAAGGATTTAGACAGATTTCGTTCTATTTATTGTAAAGAAAACGGTGGCGTCGCCAGGGCGATTCTAAACGCACTAACTCGTCTAAATGTGCCCCCGGTACAGAAGCTACTCTGGTGACGCCACAGATACTACTAAGCAGGGCCAGCTCTGAGTGCCGTCGAGAGAAAATACGGGTCGGAGACAAATATTGATTCCGGGCCTCTTGTTTCAAAATCTTAACAAGGAAAAAATGTGTCTCATATTTTTAAAAAATGGTGCTGAAGCAAAAAAGATCGTCACTTAATCTTTTACATTGAAAATTTTTCTGGTCAGCGCGGGTCCTTCGTCTATCGCCGGGCCCGGGTATACATGTACCCCCCCGCCCCCTCTCGTCGGCCCTGATACTAAGGCAAGTAACTCTCAAGATAGATTGAAATTACAGCTTAATTCAGACAAAAGACTTATTTAAAATTAAATTATCTTGCTATGTTTTTTAATCCTTACAATTTCTTAATAGGGATTTTGTAACTTACAAAATCCTTATTAAGAGAGTCGATTAGTAATGTTGGAAAATTTTTCATCTTCGCCTCTTTCCCTAAATTGCTATCATGGGTATTCTGGACCCGCATTTTGGATATCTATCAAATATCTGACTGCTTTAAAGGTTTGAAAATCTATAAAATGTATAGCCACCGTTATTATATTTTGCAATAGGCCTATAGGCACATTAATAGGGTGGAAAGTGACGGATTTTTCTACTCCACTGACATCACTGCAAGGTGTTTGAAGGTTCTAAATAGAAATTTGAAATTTGGGTGAAATATCGACATGAATTTTTGGGTTGAAAAAATGGACTATAGTCCAGGTTTTTTCTCGAAATTTGAGCGAAAATTTGTGGTGTCTTAGAGATTTCATATTTGCACCGAATCACCGATTGAAGCCCCGTCGATGTCTACAAGGAATCTGGAGTCATGGACAGTTAATTCGATTAGTGGCTCAGATCTTTTTTGGGCACGTGATGAGAAAAGAAGGATTAGAAAACTTGGCAGTGACAGGCATGGTGGAGGGCAAAAGATCAAGAGGAAAACAAAGATTAAAATATACAGACAGAATGAGAGAGGAAATGGGGATAGGAAATAACATCGAACTCCTGAGGAACACTAGAGATCGAGAAAAGTGGAAGTCCATGGCCGCCGACGCAGCAATGCATGGCACCTGAAAGAAATAGGAAGAAGGGATAATGGATTGATGGTTACCGGCGACATCTGGCGAATGAATCTGAAGCTTTTTGTCATTTCGCTGTAAAACCCAAACAAGCTCTTGTCGACCTCAAATTCCTTAAATGTTGTGATTTATGCTTTGGGGTTGTCCATTAATGACGACAACAATTTTTGGGCAATTTTGACCCCTACCATTTTCAACAGCTGTCAAACTTTCATTGACCCCTATTATTATGCTCAAAACTTTTGACCCCTCCCGCTAAGATCAGTGACGGGCCCCTAAAAGTTTAGAAGACTATGATTTTTTCCCATTTTTTTTGCTCATCAAGTGTAAAATGTGTTGTTGATGAACTTGTCAGGCTTATTTCCGTTGTAATAAATAGTATTCCATGATATTTCCTAATTTTGATCATTTGTAAGAAGCAAATTGTTGACGTTAACTTCTCTTGACCCCTCCACTGTAAACAGTTATCAGACTATTTCAAACTCCCTTCCCTATTTTGTTGATGTAATTAATGGACAGCCCCTCTCCGTGTAATGTTATAAACAAGTTCACTGACGATTTCAGAAATGTGGCTGCGCCAGTTTCCCTTGAGCCTGATTTACATTGGCGTAGCCAGGATTCCAGAATAGAGAGGCCCAAATGTCTTCACAAGCAAAAAAGGTTTGCGTTTTCCTCAATCTAATAGGCCTTTTACTCCTTTACCTTCCTCCAAATATTCGCCGGTTTTGGACGAATGTCACAACCGGTCCCGATCCGAATGCATGGGGGGCCGAGCCCCCACGATGCTTTTACTGGGTGATAATTGTATTGACGTTTCCATACTATTCTAGAAGGGGCGCAGGTAGGCTTTAATGATCGGGGTCCTGTTATTTTTGGCCCTCTGTGTGTGCCATTATGAAATGCAGAAGAAGAAGAAGAAGAAGAAGAAGAAGAAGAAGAAGAAGAAGAAGAAGAAGAAGAAGAAGAAGAAGAAGAAAAGAAAACAGACTGAACAAGGTTCCATCAATGTGCCTTTAAGTGCAATTAGACCGATTTAATCGAGTATTCGAAACGAAGGTACCAAGCACGAAATAAGCGCTTCGAAACGGAACGGGTTAAAGCCAGCGCCAGCGCTCGAGGTAGAACAGTCCCTGGCAGTGTTTAATCTAGGCCGTATCCGGGGGGAAATTGCCCTTCCCCCCGGAAATTTTTGAATAACTAACAGCGGTTTTCATGCAGCCGGCTTTTTCAGGAACTCGGAGTCCAGGAGTCTAGATTAAACACTGGTCCCTGGCTCCCTGGAACTCGTTTTGCATGCAGCTGGAACTCACAGAGGTGTACCTGCGTGGCCCCGGGCGAGTGGTGCATGGTCGTCGTGCGAATATTCTACCACCGCGACACCACGCCACCTCGGTGAAAGGCGTTTTCGGTTTGCTGTCAATTATATAACTGAACGAAATCTCTTCACGCCTTGATTGCGAATATTAAGACGAAGAAAGTGCTATAAATAGTCGATGGAATCCTGCGACGACGTGGCAACGGACATGCGTTGGTTGGAATCTTCCAATCGATTTCCCCACAGAATCACTTTCAGCGGCGAATTGGCGTGCAACAATTCCACGAGTCTCGCGTACAGTTCGCTTCCGCTGACGTCATCGGCGGAAGTGTCGTCGCCGTCGAAATAGTTCGCGTCGACCGGAAACGACCTCCTGTCGCGTTTCGTCGACGACGAAACGCCGCCGGAAATGACGTCACGACGTTGCCCAGCCGCGCCGCCGCCGCCGTTTCGAACCGTCCGCGCTGCAGCGTTGATGTCGATCGAATTGTAGCAGAGCTTGAGGGTTTTCAGCCGGAAGTTGTGTCGGACGGCCTCCAGGAGATGCCAGAGTCCTGAGTTCGAGATCTCGCACATGTTGAGCGAGAGTTCGACGAGAGATCGGTTGTGCTTGACGCCCTCCGCCAGGCGCTGCACCCGGCGTCGCCCACGCCGTTCATGCTCAGCGACAGACAGCGCAGCACGGTGTTCACCTTCAGCGGTCGTGCGATCACGTGACAGCCGCGCCGCGTTATGCCGCAGTTGTCGACGCACAGCTCGGACAGCGTCCGGTTGTGTATGAGGGCGTCGCTGAGCGACCGCAGCGCCTCGTCGGTGATGTCGTTGCTGCCCAGATCCAGGTGACACAGTCGCGAGTTCTTCCGGAGAGATCCGAATATTGCCGAAGCACCTCGGGCCGTCACGTTGTTGTTGCGCAGCTTCAGGCGCCGCAGATGACACCTGTTTCCCGCCAGGACGGCGGCCAACGCCTCGCAGCCGCCGTCGCCGACGTCGTTGAAGCCGAGGTTGAGCTCCGTCAGGGCACGGCTGCAGGCGAGGCCGCGAGCGAGAAGACCGCAGCCGTGCTCGGTCAGGTCGTTCGTCGACAGGTTGAGGCTTCGAAGGTCGCGATTGGAACGCAGAGCGCCGGCCAGGAACATCGCCCCGTCGTCGCCGAGACAGCTCAGGTTCAGATCGAGGGCGTACAGGCCGACGTTCTGTTCGATCGCCCGGCACAGACGGACCTTCGCCTGATCCTCGAGCCGGGTTCGCACCAACGACAGGTCGCGAACGCACGGATAGGCCTCGACGACGCGCTGCAGCCGGCGAGCGCGGCCCTCGCACAGACACTGCGCGTACAGCCGTACCGACAGCATCGGTACGTAGCGGTCGGAGGCGTCGCCGACGCGTACCGCAGTCACGTGATCCTCCGCAGCAGCATCCGGGTGCGACCTTCGATACCTGCGACGTTTCAGTGACGTCACTCCGTTGAAGGATTTCGCTTTGCGCGTTTCGCGGTCGACGTAAATGACGTCAAGTTCAAAGAGACGACATGACGACGACGAAGAGTCAGTGACGGTCGACTGCAGGCGACAGAGGCACTGCGACTGTTTCTCTCCATCGTCCTCTTCCTCCTTCTCCTCCTCTTTCAGCTTGAGGAGTGAGCCGAGCGCCTCGAGGAAGTCTGCCAGGTAGTGGTCGTGCGCCTGTTCGCGAAGCGCCTCGCAGAATTCGCGGTATTCGTCCGAATCCGGATCTCGAACGATCGGCGCCAGGATCTTCCGGATTGAGTCGACGGTCTTCGAAACGGAGCTCCGTTGTTCTATCCGGACTCTTTTCTCCTCCTCCTCCTCCTCCTTCTCCTTCTCCTCCGCGTCCGTAACCCTCTTCGAATTACTGCAGAACTCATCGAGGAAAACCGGTTCCAGTTCGTAAGAGAGAAAGGCCACAGTTCGCTGGATGATGTCGTCTCTGTTCTTGGCGTCGTCATTATCATCGTCGTCGTCGTCGTCGTCGTCTTCCGACTTTGTCCGATTGACCGCCAGTCCCTGCTCCTCGGTTTCCAAGGTACAGGTCGACTCGGCGCAGGTCAGTTTCGTGTAGGTCCTCACACGGAGGTCGTTGTTGACATCGGAGATACACCAGGTCCTGGATTTCACCTTCGCGCTCTTTGCTCTCTGCGGGGTTTTGACCGGGAGGGAGCCAAGGCCCTCGAGAGCATCTCTAGACGCGTCTTCCGGCGGGCGTCTGTGCTCCTTCGAGACCCCCGTCGGCGGCCCCTTTGGCCCCGAAGTGGCGCCGATCGGATGGCGCCGGGCAAAGTTCGCTATCTTCAGCGGATAGACAGGGCCGAGTACCCAGCGTCGCTTTCGCACCAACTGATCGTCCGAATAAGCTTTGTTATCTGAAAATGAGAACATCCTAACCTAACAGCTTTATATTTATCATTTTCACTCATATAATATAGGCCTAGTCAGTGGCGAGTGGCGGTTCCAGGAATTCTTGATGGGGGGATGAACATTTTTCCAGGAAGTTGGTGGGTGCAAAGTCCGATGCAAAGTGAAGAAGAAAAAGAAAAGAGAGAAAAAAGCTAATTGTTAGTGTTTTTTGCCCACTAAATGTTAATAAACCTTGCCAAAAATAAGCCCGACAAACATAAAAAGGTCATTTGCAGTATTTTTCACTAATATTTTTTAAAACTCACCGGAAAATAGGTTGACAAGCTTAATTTAAAAGTCATCCGGAACCCCAATGGGGGATGCATCCCCAGTCATCAACATGGTGGAACCGCCACTGGGCCTAGTATATATATATATATATATATATATATATATATATATATATATATATAATATCCTTATCGATAAATAGGCTATATATAGGTAGGCCTATAGCTCTTATCAATTCTTATCGCTTAAGTTTATTGAATTTAAGGAACTCAGCGCTTACTCTGATTAAGCGAATGATTTCTATTTTTGGACCATGAAGCATTAGTTAATGAGCTGTCATTGGTGACGTCATACAGTCTTAATAATTTTTTTCGCCCTCTAGCGAAAGTCCTCAACGATAGCCTTTGTGGCCCATTTAGACCGCAGGCCATATTTTTGGTGACCTCTGGTTTGAGTATAGCGCTGCCAAGAACCGAGCCATAAATATCGATGACGTCATACGGTGATAAGCTTTAAATAGACACATCAGCTGTTGTTGTTGCTGCTGCTGCTGCTGCTGCTTCAAAGGGATGAGATGTTTCTTGCAAAGACTAGGGTTCAGTGGCGTACTGCAATCTCAAGTGAACTGCGTTGCGAGGAATTTGGCTGCGAAGTGCAGTATAGAGGCAATAATGAAGAAGAATTTTAACAGAGGGAAAATAATTATTATCACCAAAATCTTTATCTGTTTTTCCTATAAACTGCTTAACACGTCTGACGATTTGGGTTTTGGAATAAAATAGAGAAAAACAAAGCAATAGCAGGCCTAATAACATGTCTCAGTCATTATTGTAAAGCGATCTGAATATTGTCGATTAGTTTCTGGCATGCGCTCATCTATATTCTATACTGCATGTAAACCTTAAACATACGAATAGTTAAGACCTGTGGGTTTTAACCCCTTAACTGGGTGCCCCGAGTAACGCTCGTCCATTTTACATTGAGTTACAAATAGTTGCCCAGTTAAGAGGTTAATGAAGTTTCAATAATTTACAAGAATAAGCGTCCTATTAGCTTCTCGTTTGTTGCGTTAACCCCATAACCGTGTGTTTGACTGTAACTCAATGTAAAATGGACGGATATATCTGGGATCCCCAGTTAAGGGGTTAAAGCCTAAAGGTTCCGTTTGCAGCTGTTTGGTGCAAAGGCTTCGTTAGAATCGGAACATTGACAGAATAATTTTCTTTTCTACTCTGATCAGTTATTCTGCAGGATAAGTCCTATACAGTGTTCGGAGTTGACTGAGTCGACTTGATTATTTTGGGAGGGCCGGAGAAAAAACAAATGGAGTCTTGGTTTTAGTCGATTTCACTCGAATATTGGGCACTCCGAAGTCTCGGAATTGGGTTTTTAACAAAAGTTTAGAAGGTTATTATTTTGCGGCGATGATGGCCTTGTTTTTTGCTTATCAGGCTTTTTTCCATTGTAATAAATAGTATTCCATGAAATTTCCTATTTTTATCATTTGTAAAAACTGAAATTGTTGACGTCAACTTCTCTTGGCCCCCTCTCCCTGTCAACAACTGTAAAACTTTTTCAAATCCCATCCCCCTATTTTGTTGACGTAATTAATGGACAGCCCCTTATTTCCATTATTCGACAATATGAATTCGAATGCATTCAACCGCGTATTTCCCATTTTGATCGTTGCTATGGAAGTTTTAATTAAGCCTTAAGCCTTGCTGATTAAGAAACGCTCTTGGTCGAAGGCAGTTCAGTAGACGCAGGAAGTCAAAGAGAGGAAAAAGCCGGATGTCGGGGTCAAGAGGTCAACAGAACCGCCTCCCCTCTTCGTGCACTCCCCCACGAACATGCTCAACATCGCACATGCCAAACCGTTAGACTTAATATTTCACGCTCAAAAATGCTCCACATAAATATTATATTAATACATTTTTCTCTTTTAATCGGTTGAATTTCAGCTCTGCATTAAACCAATAAACCCCTTTTTAACCAACCCAGAGGCACGGATTTAGGTCGAATACGATAGAAATTCAGGCGCAGGCAAAGATTTTCAGAAGGATTTAGCACTAAAGTCGTGACGAAAGACATATTTCCAAGAAGGTGTTTAACCATGCAGGACTCGACTGACAATATGGCGATTCTGTATAAGCGACTAATGGTAAAGGTATTCCTGAATAGTTTTGCTCTGTTGCTCGCAATACATTCCAAAAATCTTACGCATGCGAGAAGCTTTTATCAAGCATTAACCCCTTAACTGGGGACCCCGGATATATCCGTCCGTTTTACATTGAGTTACAGTTAAAAACCCAGTTAAGGGGTTGATCGGTTAACGAGAATCGTGCACAGAACTCAACGAAGCGTCTAATTCAGTTACAGGCGTCCAACTGGTCTTTGAATTTATCTTTATCCCAACCACGATGGCCCCTTGGATAGATAAAATGACCCTGCCTGACCAACCCCCACCTTTTGACTAAGTCTATTTTTCAAATTCAGACTAAGAGCCTAAGAATAATCAACCACTGCGGTGCTACATTTAGAAGGCGCCATACAAATTCACAAGATTTTACTTACTGACATGCCACAATAATAACAAGCAAACAGATTAGTCCACTTACAAAATAAACTGCAAAAGTATAGGCCTAAGGCAACGTTTGAAACTATATGCATTCACTGAGTTAATCAACTGTAATTTTGTCATCGATTTGTGTCCAAATAGTGGGGGGAGTCGTTCCCTTTACCCCTTCGTGGCTAGGCCAATGAAAGTGTGCAGTGCGTTACTCAACCGTAAAGGTATAAATAACAGATCAGTGTTTTATACAGGCTTGTTAGGGGGAGATCCCCCCCCCAAAAAAAAAACCACCTCGAAATTCACCCCAAAATTTTGGCACTGACATAAATTTTTGCATTGAACTCCCCCTCCCACAAAGTCCTTCCCTCCAAGGCCTGGAGTCTGGATAAAACACTGTAACAGATCAACAGCCAAATACAAAACCGATGGTATATATATATATATATATATATATATATATATATATATACAGTGAAACGTATTTGCTTCATATTCCTCTTAGTATAAAAGAATTTGCCACTTTCAAAGCTCAGTGCTAGGTTCCAGCTGTGGTGGTACAGACTAGGTGCTACATAAAGCGTTGTCATGTTACAGTACATTGCACCCACCGAAACTGACCGGTTTTTAGGTGACCAAGACATGCAAAACCTTGGCAGGAATATCTCATAGCATGTTCACTGTTCATAGTATACATAGAATGCAGGTCCTGCCAATGAATGTTATGTTGCTTCTAATTGAGTCGAAATCACTATAGAGTAATTTTTTCTGGACTGGATTTAGTCTAGTTTAGACCTCGAGCATTAGGCCTAGTCTGGTTCAGTGCCTCGGGAATCATAGCAGAAAGAAGGTTGTTTGGTACGAAGTTCTACCAGTCAAAAGCTGTTGGACTGGACTGAACGCTAAACAAATATTGTCCTCAATCGCTGCTGAATCGAAAACCGATGGATAAACATAACGTAGACGAAAAGGTCTTCGCTCGTATTGTTAACTCTTTCCACGCTCCTCTCCCTTAGTCAGCGGGGCGGTTCAAAAAGTCTGCTCTCTACGAGTCAAAGATCGACTCTGTTTTTTTTAAAGATAGCTGGCTCATTGTTTAGCATTTTTACAGACAGCAGAAACAAAATTTATAATTAATTCGCTGTGTGACAGAAGCCAACGGAAGGCCTATATTGAACAGTCTGTGTGTGGATATGTTAAAAAATTCAGCGTATTGGACAAATTCTCCTACAAAAAACACACACTTTTCGCTTGTAACCATCATCATTTGCTTCAGATTTCGCTATAATGATCAATGTTGCCAGTCTCAATTTTGCTCTACAGCGTTCGACATGGGACATGGAACACTCCTTTCTCCTGCCATTTCACATTTAGGCCTAGCGCAAAACGGAGGACCCTGGCGTCTCCCAGCGATCGGGATTGGAGAATTTGGAGGAAAGACCTCCCTCGAAAGTTAAACAGGAGTTGGTAACTGTTAAAATTGGTTCAACATTTTTAAATGGGAGCTTCTCCCAAATTACTGTAATTGGAGTTTCTATCAAAACGCTCGATGTGGGGGGGGTGACAGTTACCTCTGCCCCTCTTCCCCATGGCTGGGTCCCCGACCGGCATTGAGAGAGAGAGAGAGAGAGAGAGAGAGAGAGAGAGAGAGAGAGAGAGAGAGAGAGAGAGAGAACAGACAGCCAGACAGAGAGAGAGGGAGACAGACAGAGACAGACAGACAGACATACATAGACAGAGTGAGAGTGAGAGAAAGTGAGAGTGAGAATGACAGTGAGAGAGTGAAAGAGAGATTATTTCCAATGACCGACCTCGCTGTATTTCACACGACGTTGTCCTGTGTTTCGTCAGACGAAGACCCATTATTGCCTCGTCACCATCGACGAGTTCTCTTCGATACGCGCGATGCGTGCGAAAGTAGTTAGAAACTCATTCGAATTCCTTGATAATCGATTAATTGCCGTTTCGAAGCATCACGAATCTCTTCTCCGTTCCTCAACAGAGCTAGCTGAGCAACATCAGATCATCAGACAGAAGAGCGCCTACAAAGCACTGATCCGAAATTCCGAATTCCAACTTTCAACCACGCGCCCAAAGGCAAACAACAGACAAAAACGGCCCTCCTAGCGAGAGCGAGAGGGAGAGAGAGAGGGAGAGAGAGAGGGAGAGAGAGAGAGAGACGCTAAGGCCTCTGTTCTCTGCCTCGACTGGCTAGCCAACCGACCGATTGGCTGACTGACTGACTGACTGGCTGACTGGCTGATGCATCCTACTACAACTGACTACAAAAACTACTCAGTTGCGGCAGCTGAGAGATGTTAAAGGTTCTTAGTCAGAGCGATTGCCAGAAATGCTAAAATCCGCTGCAGTTAGAGTTCAAACGAATGCTGCATTTCACAGTTTCTGTAGCTAATTTACTAGTCGTCTGTCTGCCTGTCTGTCTGTCTGTCTGTCTGTCTGTCTGTCTGTCTGTCTGAGCATAATTTAGTACTGTTTAGTGAGCTGTAGCATTCATTCAGGAATGTTCCTTAGTGAAACATTGACCGGAGTAATGGCTGGATGGCATGAAATATATACCTGAGACAGCTAGAAACGTCATCCAGTTCTATACAATATATTAATCTACAATATATTAATCTTTTTCAGCTGTGTTCATTTTTTCACTAACACAAAACGAGTGCTGCGGAATTTATTATTATTTCAAAATTTAAATTTAAGCGTAAAACATAATTATTTTGCTTCTTGGCTTGAGTTAATGTAACCGAGAAGAATCAATCGTATTATGCTGTTGATTTTGCATTCAACCCAGTTGACTCTTTATTCTATCCGAATATATAATATATATATATATATATATATATATATATATATATATATATATATATATATATATTAATCCATAACTTGAAATCTAACTCTGCGTAATGATGATATCCATAACTATAGCTGGACTTATAAGCATAACCAAACATATATATTCCCAGGATTAGCCTAGTTATTTTTGCATGTTTTAATCAGGTTCTGGCAAACCTGACCTCGAAGTTTAACGTCTAAATATAAAATAGCAAGTCTGGTTTTGCGCGAGACAATAATACACGAACGCATGTCGAACTATGCCCTGCCCTGCCTATTCTATAGAAGTCCCTGCCCTACCATGCCCTACGACGTGGTGATCTCGAGTTACCCAGTCTCTTGCGAAGATGAATCCAGGTCAAAGGATTCCGATAACAGATTAGATGTTGACAGATAAGAGAGGAAGGGAAGGGGGCGTATATGGGGAGTGTAGGGCAGGGGAGAGGGGGAGAGCTCGCCTCTATCTCTCTGTTCTGTCGACCAAACGACGACAACGCCGGACTTTCACTCTTCTGCATGTTTTCCATCGCTATTTTTCTCTGACTGTATAGTACAGTAAATGTGTGCTTGAGGTCTGAGGTTATGGATATGATGCAATGAATGTTATGTTAGTTGAATAGGTATTTGAGTTCTGTTTGTTTGTTTGTTTTACTTGGCTGTACTGTGTAAAGCGTGTGTTTTATTAGTTTATTATTAGTTTATTATTATTATTGGTTTTTTTGTTCTATTTGATGCTGTGCTTGTCACGAAATAAAGATTATTATTACATCTCCTCAACAAACAACACAGCTCGATTCTTTGTGGAATATACCGGTGGTTGAGAGTTATATGCATTGTAGTCTGCAGTTAAAGGCACATTATAATATGATAACATTAACATATTGGTAGTGGCGTCGCCACGATTCCATAATAGGGGGGGGGCTTCCGCATTTTTCGGCTCAAATGTCTTGACGAGCAAAAAGAAAGTGATATTGAGGAAGATAATGCGAATTCGTTATTAGCGACATAACTAGGACTTAGCAAAAAAATCGATAATAAAACCTGTTTGCGTTGTTAACCCAAAAATCAGCAGCTCTCTCTCTCCCTCCCTCTCTCTCTCTCTCTCTCTCTCCCGCTGTAGGTCATGCACCGACATAAGGAAAACAACTAAGGTGTAAAGTCTCGGCAGCACATTGTCTTCGAACGAGCGTTTAAATACGAAGACTAAAAACGCACCCGGACACGCTCCCAGTCACCCGGTCGTTTAGCCTGCTCAAGCGACTGTGCCTTTAGGCCTACAGGCCCTACACGGAGAAAAAACTCTGAATTCAGAGCTGCCTCCTGACCTACGGCCGGTAGATTTTTAGGCCCTGTGCTCAGAATTTGATTCCAGAACTATCACCCATCATCAGCCATCGTTGCTACAAATGACCTCTATATCAAAAGAACCAATTAGATGTCATTTTGCATCATTATGCGTTGAAATCCTGGACGGCTCATTGAAAAAAATATCGAAATATCCAATTGACTTAATATACATCCGCCGACTATTACGCTCACTGTCAGAGGATTAATCATGTCATAGATGCAGCAATGCAAAGCACAAGGCAAGCGCCACAATACAGTCGCTTGTGAATATATCCATTGAAAGTTTCAGACAAGAATGAACAGCAAATATATCAGCGTTCAAACCAAGACAAACTGACGCCTAACAATGACTTAGAAGCGGTCTAAAACAAATATTAATAAAACCAAATAATAATAATAATATTAATAATATTAATATTAATATTAATAATCCTATCACGACTATCTGTAGATGATATAGAGACATCCTTTCTCCTAGTCCTAAAAGGCTAAAACGAATATACTTGACACTCCAGATATTTAACACAGTCGCCTATCACTATATAATGATGATGATGATGATGATGATGATAATAATAATAATAATAATAATAATAATAATAATAATAATAATAATAATAATAATAATAATAATAATAATAATAATAATAATAATAATAATAATAATAATAATAATAATAATAATAATAATAATAATAATAATAATTCAGACTGATTCAGGCCTGCACTGAACGAAGTACGTCATTAGTTAGTGGTAGCAAATAGCAATAATTGTTTTTTCAAATAGGCTCTAATGAAAGTTGTTTCTGCTTTGCTTTGTTCTAAGTGTCACGTGACCGAAATGCGCTCATTGGGTGCAGCGCCTCTGGCGATTGCCTCGCCAACTACAGCACCCGTTCCGTCTCCGACTTTGCCAGTTTTGCCCTGATCTGATTTACTTTAACCTATTTAGTCAAGTTTAACAAATTGCCGCCTTGTTGACCAAACAGAGTTGTTTACCAGCCGTATGAACTGTTCACATCTGACATTGAGTTTACCAGTATGTTCAACAAACGGTGATTTATGAGATAAGCTAGATAGTGCTAAATAAATAAAATTGACCTACCTGATCTTCAGGTCAAGCGCTTTAAATCACTTGCTGAATAGCCTAGGCTGCAAAACCAAGTCTATTCTATAATTACAGTCAGTGGCGGCTCCACGGGGGGAGCCTGTCCCCCAGTGGCCCCCCTGTTGGGACCCTATACCTTAATACTACATACCTAACAACAAATGGTTGGTCCCCCTATGATTAGAAGTTGCCACCCTAACGGCCCCCCCACTTGCCAAATCCTGGAGCCGCCACTGATTATAGTGTGCCTGAAAGCTTAAAATCAATTTCAACAAACACATAATTACGATTGTGTCAAATTATTTTGTCAAATTACTTTTACAGGTAATGTAAAGGTCTCTCGGAATATTTCACTGCTTAACTGAAGCATATATTATATACATGTACATCTAGAAGTAGTTTCATGTCTATAAACCTTAAACAGTCCTAACGAAAGCAGCATGACTGAAACGTTTGGTTAAGACAATAATTAATTAATTATAGACCCTGGTTCGTGTGTCTAGCTGGCCTATACGTGCAAATCATGGGCGCACGCACATTAGGGGCAAGAGGGGCAAATATGTGCCCCTTCGAAAATGCAAATTCCAACATTTCACATTGAAATTTGAAAATCTTGCTAAAATATTAGGCCCAACCGTGACCATTGTGCTAAAATGTGTCTTGCCCTCCTGGAAAAATTTTCCGTGGCGTAACCGTGACCATGCATTGCGTTTTGCCCCTCCTGGAAAAATTTTCTGAGGGCCCCCAAGGTGTAGATTGGCAATCTATGCACAATGGCGGTGCAAAGCATAGGTTATAGGGGCTCAGCCCCTAAAATTTTAACGGTTCTTCTGTCAGCGCCATGGTCGGACAGAAATATTGGCTGCATAAAATGCAGGGATATTTCTAGGATTGTGAATTTGGGGGGAGGGGAGGGTGTCGACCTCAAATGGGGGGGGTGTCCGGAGCTAATTAGTATGCATACAAAATGCATACCATTGTCACATTACCAAATTTGGGAGGTGTCAACCTCAAATTGGGGAGGGTGTTGACGGCGTGTTAGGGGGTGGTGTAAAAATACTCCTGATAAAATGTTTACCAATTGACACTTATCTTACTTCAAATTCGAAATTTTGACACGTTATTTGGTCTTAGAAAAATCAACACAAATGACTCATTTACAACAGTTACGACGTCAGGCCTATCTCAATAGAACTCGAATGCCTTGGTTAACTGATCAGTCTATGTATGCCTAAAGCAAGCAGTCAACACATCCAGTGTTTATTCTAGGTCTTCTCTGGAGGGGAATTCCCCCCAAGTTTTAAAATCCCCCCATTTTTTAGATGTTGGCTGGGGATGGAAATTCCCCCCCCCACAAAAAGTGTGGAGACTCAGACCTTGTCCCCAATTCCCCCAAACATTTCAAAATCCCCCCCCCCCCAATGTCAAGGTGGCTAGAATAAACACTGATCACATAACCATCACAGATTCTACAGATGACAAATCAGGCTTTTTACGATTGTGTACAGTTTCTCTTATAATGACCGCGATCATACTTGCACTAAAATAACTCAAGCATTGATCATGTAATATACAACTGATTTCTGCGGATATTGTTAAACAGATACAGCGCAATAGTAATAAGAGTTTGAGCTTTTCCGGATATCATGGAATGGCGATGCAGATATAATAATTATTTGCGCAATTGCAAAGATGACGTCATTACGAAGAAAGGGCGCGCTGGGCGTCACCGATGGCAGCGGTCGAACCAGCACCGTGCACTTCCGAGCACTCGTTGATATCGCCCTGATAAAATAAAGCATGTAAAGCAAATAAAGCATAGACCAAGTGAAAACCTAGCAAGATCATCTAATGATCTTTACATCCAGGACATCAGTTTTCTCCCTCTCTAAAATCGATGTTGTTTTATAGGTTTTTGCTTCAGATTAGAAAAAAATTGAACTTAGCACAAGTTCATCACGTGGACTGATGGTCTTTGAATCGAGTGGCGTAGCCAAGGGGGCCGCGGGGGCCTGACCCCCCTCTTCCTCCTATTCGGATCTGGACCGGTTGTGAGATTTGTCCAAAACCGATGAGTAGTGGATGGAGGGGAAAATGCAGCAGACTTTAAGGCGTTTGAGGCAACCATTTTCTCTTTGCTCGTCAAGACTTTTGGGTCAAACATGTTGAAGTGGCCCCCATCCCTATAATTCTGGAATCCTGGCTACGTCACTGTTTAAATCAGTCGATAAAATGTTGTTCTGCCTAACTATTAACTTTCACTGATAATTCTGACGTATTAGCAGACCTTCTAGAAATAGATTTCAAATACCATTTCTTAATAGGCCCATCAGGGTGTCAGTCTCAAATGGGGGGGGGTGTTAAAGGGTGTGAGGGGTGGCACCTCAGACTCGGAATGGGGAAAATTTGGGGGGTTTCGGTCTCAAATTGGGGTGTAAAAATATCCCTGAGGCCTATCCTGGTACAATACTATAAAATCTTGTGCTATACAAGCAATTTTTATATCAGTAACGAGAGCATATTGCAAAGTGATACTGTTATAAGGAAATTATTTATAAAATATATGGTTGGTTGTAATTTAAAATCTTTCGTATTAAATATTCAGACAAGTTAAGACCATACCTACAACTTTCGATCTAATCAAATTATGTTTTGCTTGCTTTACTTTTACCAACGAAATCGAGAAATGTCCCAGATATAACGGAAATAGATAGAAGATTGATTTACAATCCTTTCCATTTCGAGAAGTGGACCAACGCTGACTAGATTACACTAATATTTTTGAAAAATAAGTGAGTGATTCTACTACGCACCGTGCCGTACGGTGTTCGTTGCCCGTATTTGCTCCAGAATGTGACCTTGGCCGGCCGTCGTAATCCAGTTCTTTCGTCGAATGTCTGACAGAAATCGAACGGAGGACAGTAGAGGTGAAGGCTGACCGCCTTGTCTGAATGACTCGGATTTTCCACTCTATGCAGACCCATCGAATCTGTCACGTCATTCGAAATATAACAACATAATTATTACGATCTCTATTCGCGTCGTAGGTAGTACAAGCACTGTTTTATTCAGGCCTGTTAGGGGGAGATTCCCCCATCCACCCACAAATCCCAGCACTGACACAAATGTTTGCATTAAACTGTGTCTATTCCCCTCCAGTCAAGTCAAACACCCCTCCACAAAGGCCTGGAGTCTTGACAAAACACTGGATACAAGTATACAGTAAAGGATCGTCATGTGTTTTGTGTGTTGCGAGAGGCGAACGAGAAAATGACATATATGCTACACCATATCTGTAAAAAAGTCGGAAAAATAATTTTTAAAAACGTTAAAAACATAGAAAACGTGGGAAAAATAAAAAAACGTAAAAACGTTTATTACATCTATGTGTGCTACACATTAGTGTAGCCACGTATAGGTTGTCAGAGAGCCGCTGCCCCACCCCCACCCCACCCCATTCACACTTACGAATCTTAACTTGGCAAAACTCAGTCATGCAAAAATAACAAACGGCGATTAATTAATTAATTCTAGGCCTGTATACCATTTATGTAGGTGACGGCGTCCATCGCATAGACGTTCGAGTCCTTGGCAGTCATCGGCCGGTGTTGTCGGGTGTCCTCCCTGTCGCCGGTGTCGTCGGTGCTGTCGTCTGCGTCCCGCTTCGGCCAGTCGTACATCGTCTCCTTGAGAGTTCCGTCGAGGATCTTGACGAAGCAGTCGGCGTTGCTGTGGTCGTGGATGCCGCTGCCGTGACTCTCGCCCCAGCACAGAGCGATCAGGTTGAACTTTCCGTTTCCGCTGTCTACCAGGTTTCTTGTGTACCTGCGAACGATTAGGACACCTGCTGCGAGTCACTAAGACTACCCGATGACGTCAGAAGTAACGTCCCTGATTTGAGCGCTTACGTCATTATATTATTATTATTATTATTATTATTATTATTATTATTATTATTATTATTATTATTATTATTATTATTATTATTATTATTATTATTATGTGTTGAAAGTTCCGCGGAAGGCGACTGCGTTGAATCTCTGGAGTGTCACGGATATTTGTTGTTGTTATTATTATTATTATTATTATTATTATTATTATTATTATTATTATTATTATTAAATTATCATTATTATTATTATTACTACTATTATTAAAGACAATTTATAGAGCACAGTAAGCATAATAAAGGCTAAAGTATAATTGCGGAAAACATATTATAGTCTGAAAGACAGACGCACACACACAGTCAGAAGGACTAGCAAACGTAAAAAATGAAATGCAGAGATATAGCTAATGGAATGTAATGCTTTGCTTTTACGGCGCCTCCTATTATTTTGTTCTACTCATAGGCGCCAATGATTTCGCATTAACAATTTAACCCCTTAACTGGGTGCTCCGAGTAACGCTCGTCCATTTTACATTGAGTTACAAATAGTTGTCCAGTTAAGGGGTTAAAGACGATTTCTGCTGTCGTAGTCCTAATGACCAGATAGTCATGCAGTCCATAGTTGTGAAGTTCAAGCGTTTTGAACTTTATTATTGTTTGAAACTTTGAACGTTTTGAACTTTATTAGTAAGGCTTTAAGGTTCATAAAGTTCAATTCGAATTAGCACTGCGAAAGCCGGGTCGTGTGAGAGAAATTGGTCAGCATTTTGGATTCATGCATACAAAAAACGCAACAGACTCGCATGTAAAACAGTCGAGCAGATTGTCAAAGTGCATTGTGACTTACAGCAGGTGGATAAGATCGAAAACATCTGCTATGCCGACGAATACATCGATTGGTCTTCTGAAACTGAGTCATCTGACGAGGACTAAATTGGAAATTTGAACTTTTATGAACTTTTCCGAACTTTATTTTTTCTTGAACTTTTATGAACTTTTATGAACTTTAAAAAATATCCTTGAACTTCACAACTATGATAGAGTCTACATCATCAACCGAACCAAGAAAGTTGTCCTATGATCAAAATGATGTCTTCACGGGTAAATTAGAATAGTTTTGTCGCGGTCAACATGTACAGCATGTCGTGGTGCTCGTGTAAATACCTAACAGCGTTCGGGGCTAAGTATAGGTCACGTGTCAGGTAGTCAGGCCTACAGAACCAACAATTTCCTTTGTGTTTGTCATCTTTGCCTAAACCTATAGATCTAGGGTCCATCAAGTGGAACTCTTGATAGCAGATGGGTCGCATGTACAGTAGACAAGCGATTGGCTAAGTATAAACTTCGACAATGACTTCCACAGCAGTAGTGCGACACAGTGTTTAATCTAGACTCCTGGACTCCGGGGGAAACTGACAAAGCCGAGGGGAAACTGAAAAAGCCGGGGGAGTCAACTAGGGGCTGCTGTTAGATGACGTAGTATACCAAAATTTCCGGGGGATTTGAAATTTCCTGGAGGAAAGGGCAATTCCCCCCGGAAACGGCCTAGATTAAACCCTGGTGCGACGAAGGACAATGGTTGTTGTTGTTCCAACAGAGAAGAAGACCTTCGAGTCTTGTTTTCCGTTGGAACTTGACCTTTGAAACTACTTATAACCACCAAACTTTGGTCTAAATCGAGCGCAGCATACAAGAAAGAAAACACGAATATTCATATGCGCAAACACGGAAGAAAAGCAAATAAACCCATTGAACAGACATAAAGCAGCTAATCGTCCCATAAAAGATCATCGTCGAAAATGTCACCGAGCACAGAATGGCGAAACAAACTAAACCAACAATATCTTGTAACAGTAATCGTGTTTACTGCGCTACATGAAATTTTCAATAATAATAATAATAATAATAATAATAATAATAATAATAATAATAATAATCATCATCATCATCATCATCATCATCATCATCATCATGGGCGTCCGCAGAAATTTTCCAAGGGGTGCAAAACAGGGCCATGTAACGAAAGAAATGAAAACATTTTCCAGAAGGGTACAAAACAAAGTTTTGTGACGAAAGAAACAAGTAATTTTACTTTTTTCATAACTCCACAATTTTTCCAAGGGTGCAATTGCACCCACTTGCACCCCCCTCCGGACGCCCATAATGATGATGATGATGATGATGATGATGATAATATAATAATAATAATAATAATAATAATAATAATAATAATAATAATAATAATAATAATAATAATAATAATAATAATAATAATAATAATAATACCATGACATACACGCGTGGTTCACAAACTTTTCAGGAAGAGGGCCACATCTACAATTTATCTATTAAATAAATCACAATTTAACTAAACTGGAGTTTCAAAGGTCGATGACGACTCAGTCATATAAAGGCTGTCAGAAACAGTGGCGTAGCCAGGATTTTCCCTGAAGGGGTTTTTTCGAACCAACCACTCCCAGCCGCGAAAACCTGACAAGTAAATAAAGGTCGTCGCCTATTATTTTGCTTGATTAAGTTAGTTATAATACAGTTACATGACTGTATGAGGGCGTGTTGCGCCTCTCCACCCACAGAATAATTATGCGCAGTAAAAAATTTTTTTGATCGGCCAGCCGCCAAGAGGGTAACCCTCAAACCCACCTTGGCTACGCCAATGATCAGAAGAGGAGGAAAACTTGGCAAAATATCAAGGTAAGTCGCTGTCAAGTAACACAAAGAAGCGGACAAACTATCGTAAAATAATAAGCAACGAAGAATAACAGATAGGTGGTCTCCACGTTTCCTACCGAAATTCGTCGAACTTGGCGTACTGTTTCCAATCGTTCGGATCGCTCTTGTAGGCGGCCAGGAGGGCCTTAACGTAGTCTACGTTCACCTTATCGTGTGCGAAGACACGGTGCAGCTGCGTCACCAGCTCGTCCAAGTTCCTCACCGCCGGAGCGCTCTTTTCGTCGTCGAAATCTGTTGAATTCATCTTCACAGCAGATGAGTTACTACGCGCGCCAATGTTATTCGTCGCTCGTCTAATTTCGTCCTCTGCCCAACCGTCAACTTATAAGTCAATGCGACCGCTGGGCTCTCTCTCTCTCTCTCTCTCTCTCTCTCTCTCTCTCTCCCAACGGACTTTGATACTCTTCGTCGTGTAGCAATTTATTTAAACAGTACAGTTAGTGGCTGTGAAGTAACCTCCCTTCTGATGATGTCTGGAAAGTCTCAGAATTGACAATCGACAATTATTGTAGGTTGAAGCCGCCTTTAACTGCACCCTTTTTTAATTAACGCCAACGCGGAAACATCATCATCGTTGGCCGAATTTCTAGCAGTTCTTTGAATTAGATTACTTCAGCAAGGCACATGCTACGGGCCTTTGTGAGGTGGCATGTCCTTGAACCAAGGCATTATTACTCAGTCGGTGTTTACCGTTTATAGACCTGGCAGACCTATTATTGTTATTCGAGTGCCGGAATTTACTGCGAATTTGCGAAACTACATCCCATGCGGAAGCTGAAATGGAATTTCCCGAGTTTAAAAATGTTTAAGCAAGATGTTACTACGTACAGGAGATTCTGTTTTAGCAGCAACTCCTGCAGATCTTCTGTCTTTTATTATTTCTTATGGTGATGATTTAATGTTATAGTACGTGCGTCATTCTTAATTAAGTGCTTTTCTCCGAAGACGTTAAAAAATAGCTCGAACGAAAAGGCGAAAAATAACCCAGTAAAATAAGTCAACGTTTAAAAAAACAATATTGACAAAAGCGCCTATGTAAACTTTAGAATAATTATATATATATATATATATATATATATATATATATATATATATTGATGAATAGACCCACTCACCATACGGCCGACATTTCGCTTGCTTGCTCATCCTTGTTGTTAAAGTTTGGTTGGAAAGCTGTTTGAAAATTCGCAGAACAACAAAAATTATTATATTAACTAATGCAAAATAATACAGCTTCAGCCTACGACGGGTAACTGGCAGTGGCGGCTCCACAAATAGGCCAGGGGGCCCGTACCCCCCTATTGAGTGTCTGGCCCCCAGCAGTGCCCCCAGTTGGGACCCTATACTTAATGCTAAATACATTAAACAACAAATGGTTGGCCCCCCATGATTAGAAGTTGCCACCCCAACGGGCCCCCCCACTTGCCAAATCCTAGAGCCGCCACTGGTAACTGGGCACACTGACGATGTGCGTTTCAGCTGTGTACTCGTGAAAATAATGTTAACCCGTTAAAACCACGGTAATAAATAACTGCTACATTTTAACAGTTAGCAGCCTAGTTTTCCCAGATAACTTTGGAATCCGTGTATTGTTTCAACTGTTACTGCCTCTTTGCGATGCTATTTTCAATAACACCGAAGCCCCACATGCCAAGGGTTCAGTGGCGGCTCTAGGATTTGGCAAGTGGGGTGGCAACTTCTAATCATGGGGGGCCAACCATTTGTTGTTTAATGTATGTAGCATTAAGTATATGGTCCCAACAGGGGGGGCCACTGCGGGGGCCAGATACTCAATAGGGGGCACTGGCCCTCCGGTGGAGCCGCCACTGCAAGGGCTCAGGATTATATCTAGGATTATCAATTTGGGGGTGTCGGCATATTCTGGGGGTCGGTCCCTGCTGAAAAGTCTGACAAGCAAGAAAACGGTCATCCATGGCTGCTCAGATGGGGCTCGGTCTCAAATTGAGGGGGTGTTGGGGGTTTTAGGGGGTGTAAAAATATCCCTGCATGAGTTTAACCCTAGTCGTAACCCTAACTCTGCTGCGTTAGCCGGCAACATTCCGGAACATTCGACGTCAGAATCGAATCACTCTCTCTCTCTTTCGTTCGTTCGAATGTAAAACAAAGACGTCGCCATGACAACTGGTTCCGTTGGTTGAGCGATGACGTAAAAAAATCAATCGTCTTCTCGGGATTTAAAAAGGAGTTTTTGAGAGAAGAAAATGGCTTCTCCGCCGAAACTGACGGACTTCGCGTCGCTGTCGAGCTTCACGGCCAGTGTCGGGTCGACGGACGAAGGCGACAATGACGAAGACGCCCTGGAGAAACTCGAAGACGCTCAAATAGAAAAGCTGCTGGAAGAGACCCTGTAAGTAGACCTCCTATGTATGAGCGACACACACACACACACACACACACACACACGCACACACAACCAGGACATTCTGGCAAAGAACTAAAGCTGCCGTAGCTTGCGGCTTTAGTTCTTTGATTCTGGCTCGGTCAGTAAGTAAGTAAGTAAGTAAGTAAGTAAACACGAAATTTCAATGATATGTTGGAATCTGCTGCTTTAGAAGCGGTAGGAAACACCGGACTGGCCGCACGAATAGGCTAGACATTCATCACCAGGGCCATATTAAGGCGGGGCTGAGGGGGCTGTAGCCCCCGGCCCATCATGAAAATAGGCCGACCGATTTTCGAGATAACCTTTTTTGCTTGTCAGAGATTGAGATTTTCCAGTACAGGCGACGGCCTTTTTTTCTCGGCCCCCCGGCCCACTCGGACCTTAATCCGGCCCCGTTCATCACTAGATCCTGGATAGCCTAATCTTTAGACCTATGGGTCTGTTGCAACTATTTTACGGTTTTCTTGAGTAGAGGTCTTTAGTTGATTCTTACTTATAATGTTGAGTGATTTTTAATAATAGTAACTAAAGACTAAAATCAGACCTAAAGAGTAAAGACACCTGTTTAGTCTAGGTTAATATGGTTTGACTGCGTGTGCAGCGCCCGTGTCGTAGGCCTTAACCTAGTGCACGGCGCTATAGAAGTTGTCTCGAAATAAATAAATAAATAAATAAATAAAATAACATTACCACTGTAAGTCCGTCTGATAGACCTAAACCTCCTATCTGAGTATATATAAAGAATTCAATGCAAAAGGTCGATATGTATTGCTATTTAGAACTCTCTGACGATTAATTATTGAATTGATCTCTGATGCTCTTGTAAATGTAAATGTAATTAGCTATTTATATCAAAGTGTTTTTAATGAACACTACTAGGGAGCCGATGAAAAACTTTAAAATTCCGGATGAAAACTAATTTTAGTTTATTCTGCCCGGCTACCCACTAATCAGCCATAGGCCTAATGTTAGTAGAATAAAATTTCTAATATCGATGAAAAAAGCGCAGACAGTCTGATATGATGGTGATGCGCAACACAGTTTCCAGTGTTTCTCTGAAAAGACTGCCAAAGCCCAATAGAGAAAACCCCGAAATAACTTCTAGGGAGGGGGCCTTTGTATGAAAGGCAGACTGTCATAACATAATTTACTGCGGGGGCCAGAAAAACAACTAGGGGCCGCGGCCCCCGTAGTTTACATGTTAAAAACACCGTGATATATATATATATATATATATATATATATATATATATATATATATATATAATGCATGTTCAATTAATGTTAACAAGCGCATTACAATGTCGATAACTATAAGCACAGTTAAACAAACGAGATCGGTCTTCAGCTGTTTGCTTCATGTTCTGTAGCGCTGGTGGAAGGGAGTATTGGGTCTGGCGTACGAGAAAGCAACCGATCTGGGATCAAAAGACCGGATCTTGTGATCGTCCACGAAATAGCCCCCAGCCCCTCCCTCTCCCCCTCCTAGTTTAACCGTCTGTGCCAGTATTTCCCAACATGTTTACCCAACGCCCCATTGGTTGTGCACCAAAGAAACGTACGGCCCACCGAGGAATTCCCACTATGATTCTAACCCCTAACAGAGTGAACCTAACGACTAGTAGTCGTGTGTGTGTGTGTGTGTGTGTGTGTGCGATATAAGTGCGCTACATGCTGAGTTATATATATATATATATATATATATATATATATATATATATATATATATATATATAGGCCTATATACACAGCACGTAGTGTACCTATATAACATCTATAAATATGCATCCATAGAATATTTTAGTAATTATATTTATTTGCATTTTTATTTCCTGCTTCAGTCGCCACACACTTGCTCAACCAACTGAACTCGCTCGCTAAGCTTTCACGCCGCACCTAAATTTTTCCACGTCCCACCGGCGGGGCCTGCGCCCCACGTTGGGAAACACTAACCTACAGTTTGCTATGCAATCTTCAAATGTTATTGTAATAATAATAATAATAATAATAATAATAATAATAATAATAATAATAATAATAATAATAATAATAATAATAATAATACGATTTTAAGTGGTTTAGGAGGCTAAGTAAGCCTGTGTGAATTGACACATGTAGTTGCCGCTATGGAACTGTTTAATTATTATCGGACCTTTTGAAGCAGTTTAGAACCGTCGAGATCTCTCGTTTTAACATTTGAAAGATCAAAGTTCTACTATTCAGATGTCAAGTCGACGATAGGAAAACACTGCTAAATAATTCTTATCAAGAGTTGATAAAATTGGCGACGTTCGTTGGTTCGAAGGCCGTCCTTAGAACGTCCAGGACCCGAAGCTAACTTAGATTACGAGGCCTCTCTCTCTCTCTCTCTCTCTCTCTGATTGTGAACTTAACGAGAGAAGCAGTTTTGACCAAAGTCCATCAGAAACCACTGGCGAAAGACTTTGAAAGTGTAAAAACACTTCAACAAAAGAAACAAGGACAAAACTATTGTTCGCCTATATTCTTCGTCAGTAAATACGCGCTCTGGGAAGGTTATTAGATTAGTACAATAGGCCTATAAAATACGCATGAACATGAATTTAGTAAGTGGGATCAACAATTTGATAAATTTAGCAGCCTAACATATCAAATTAGCCAGATGTCGAGCAGCGCTGCTGAAACATTGATTGATTGATTGGAATAACAAGTGTAGAATACTCAGAGGAGATAAAGTGCAGTTATCCAACGTTTCCATCACACATCGCCACTTTATTAGGAGGCCTCCACGATTCACAAGTCGGCACGACAAGTAAAATAGCCGAAGTAGGCCTATCCCATTTTTTATAATAAAATAACTTAAATAAGTTTATTTGCAATGCAGTAAAATTTCAAGCATAAACTACTCGAGCGAAATTTCCAAGAACCGTTGATTTTCGCTCGCTTGAATTGTTGGGGGCCCGATTACGAATTTTAGGGGGTTGATGAGCGAACTACTATATATACTTTTGACATAAAATGATGACGACGTTATAATAATAATAATAATAATAATAATAATAATAATAATAATAATAATAATAATAATAATAATAATAATAATAATAACTGGATTTTACACGAAGGCTAAGTTTTTTTAGTGGGATTTCTCCTGTTTTGAAAGCCATCGAAAATAGAGCTTTCTGGTTTTTAGAAAGGCGAACCATATTCTGAGTTTGGAAACGGAGGTGTTTGAAAGGGCGTGGAAGAAATTCGAGGAGAAGGAGCAGATGAGTGCCGCCTTTTTCCAGAAGCAATTCTCGCCTACCGGTGGATCTGCGGGAGCGGCCGACTCCCAGTCCGGGTTGGCCAGCCCACGGACGGTGCGCAAGCGGTCCAAGTCCCGTGGAAACATCGGCGACAGGTTCATTCAGCGGCTGACCGTCGAACAGAAGTGCGAACTCGCCCAGAAGGAGATCGCCCGATTCAGGACGGAGGTCAAGGGGTCGAACGAAACCAGCGGAAAGGCGATTTCGCTTCTCAAGGTCTCGATCGTCTCTGTTCGCTTCTAAGCAGTCTTCGACGGAATAATCCGTGTTGCTGCTATTAGGGCCTATGCCAGTCGAAGCAATCGCCATGTTGAATTTCTGTGGAATGACCGACTTTGAGTTTAAGATTACATGTAATAATAGTAATAAATTAGTAATAACAATGATGATAATAATAATAATAGTCACTTCTTTCCCGAAACTTTCAAAACCAACCAATACAATACAGAAATAATGATGATGATGATGATGGTGATGATGATGATGATGATAATAATAATAATAATAATAATAATAAATAATAATAATAATAATAATAATAATAATAATAATAATAATAATAAAAATAATAATAAGGCTTAGAGTGGTTCAGTAGGTTGTGTGAGAACCACTACTGTATATTTATCGCTTATTGATTGATTAACTCAGTTCCTATGATACATGTATCAGTAAGGCTTACTGATATGACGACGATGGCGATAAAAGAAGACGACGGACTATAACAACGACGATGATAATGACGACGACAACGCTGACATTGATGCCACTTACGGTGATGATGATGATGACGGTTTTATAACAGAGGATATAGATCTGTTAGTTCTCGTGTGATCGATAGGCCGTCATTAAGGAAGCGAGAGAGCGTGCGTCGAGCATGAAACAGGATGACCAGGAATTCCGTCGCGAAGTGGCCAAGCACGCCGTCAATCCTGTCACGCGGAAGGTCAATCCGGACAAAGCGGCAAAATTCTGGATGGAAAGACTCCAGGACCTCGTTGGTTGAGTTTTAGAGGATAACTCTATTCCAGCCTTCGTTGACACTTCTTTTTGCTTGTAATACAAGAGTCGCTATAGGCCCATTAGTCCTTTATTATGTTGCATTGCAAATGTCTTTTCTATTTATAACAACAACGACGACGACGACGATGATGATGCTGATTTTGATGATAACTGAGTTGTAAGCGGTCAAGTAACACCGGTGCAGTGGTTGAGAACAACTGCTTTAGCACATAGGAGCAAAGAGCGTCTAATTTATTCTAAATTGGTTGTTGTTGCCATGAGGCTGTGCGCTTACCTAAATGCCCGATGCTTACAGCAGTAATTGCTGCTGATGTTCTTTGGGGGCATCCTATTCAGTGCCGGATTACCCATTAGGCACAGTAGGCAACTGCCTATGGGCCCCGCGACTTTTAGGGGCCCCACAAGACAGTGACGAAGAAAGAAATTTTTTACTTACTTATTCTTAAGAATAGCGCTATGCGAAAGGCACGCGACGACGCTGACGTCATACAATAATGTTTACGCTTCAGTGGCGTTCTAGTAGTCGTTAGGGGCCTGGCCCCCGGGGCCCCAAAAAAGTTTGACTGCCTATGGGCCTCCACGGTGCCTAATCCGGCACTGGTTCTATTGTTGTGTTGCAGGACGCACTGAATCTGAAGCTGCGGCTTAAGAACACGGCATTGAAGATTCGCAGAAAGAGAGTTGTGCAAACTCTGCGCCAGGTCAAGTCTCTGACTCTCTGCTTTGGTTTCGTTTTCATTTAAGCCTTTAAGGTAACCAAAGACGGACCCTGATGGCGCTGGGCAGCCTACCGGCCCCGTCAAACCAAGATCTAAACGATAATATTAGGCATATCTGGTCGCTGAAACTGGATTTGAGGCCAACAAACGTGTGCCCTACTCAGTGGCGGCTCCACCGGGGGGGGGCCATGGGGGGCCCGTGCCCCCTATTGAGTGCCTGGCCCCCAGTGCCCCCCAGTTGGGAACCTATATTTAATGCTACATACATTAAACAACAAATGGTTGGCCCCATGATTAGAAGTTGCCACCCCAACGCCCCCCCCCACTTGCCAGATCCTAGAGCCGCCACTGGCCCTACTCTCTCTGTGACATTAGTTATATCAGTCATAAAATGAAGCATTCACATTCGTAAAATTGCAATATTATAGAGTGCTATAAATATTATATAGGTCTATATAATAATAATAATAATAATAATAATAATAATAATAATAATAATAATAATAATAATAATAATAATAATAATAATAATAATAATCAACATCTCGTTTCCACGTTTATTGTAAAGCACCCTTGACTTTGGCCCTTGCTATGTTACGGCGCTATATAAATTATCATGAACAATAACAATAACAATAACAATAACTATTGCTATTATTACTGTATTATAATAACAAGATTTCGAGTGGTTCAGCATTGTCTGCTTTGTGTGTAATACTGTATGTCGGAATATCATTGTCTAAATGTGTGTGTGTGTGCATGTGTGTGTGTGTGCGTACGTGTGTGTGTGTGTGTGTTTACAGCAAGAGGAGACGGGGGATGTGCTGATGGAGATAGACTTTGCTCAGCTGACGATTGAGAACCAGCTGTATTCGCAGCGAATAGAAGAACGGAACCAGGACCTGATTCACCTGAAGCTGATGACGTCACGCGTCCTGACGGTGCTCAACGCCTACCGACAGCGTCTCAACGCCCTCCTCTCGGAGTCGCAGAGGCTGCGGACTGACATCGCCGCCAGGATGGAACTCATCCGCCGTATCGACAACGAAACGGCGATCGCAGAAGACGTAGGTTACTCCCCCCGCCCCCTCCCCCCGTATTCTAACTCAGAGGCGGATCCACGTGGGCTGCCAGTGCCCCCCCCCTATTGAATGCCTAATTTGCGTAGCCACGGGAGCGGCACAAATCGGGACTGACGCGAGATTCGTCAAAAACCGGTGAGTAGATGGGGTAGGGCAAGGAGGCAGTTTAACCCCTTAAGTGCCACGTTGACGCACGTCGCTCGTCATATAAGTATAGCTTACCATATAGACACCATGCATTCCATGCGAGGGGCTTTAGATTGAGAAAAACGCATAAAACGGAAGACGTTAAAACTTTTGAGAAATTGAGATGACCTCGGCTTTTTTGCTCGTCAAGAAACTTTGGCCGAAAATGCCGAAATTCTCCCCCTCTTCTGGAATCCTGGCTACGCCACTGGAATGCCTGGCCACCCAGTAGCACCCACACTTTAGTACACTCGTTCTAAGCAACCAGGGGCGTAGCCAGGAATTTGATTGGTGAGGTATAATGCAATTTCGGGGGGTTATAAATCTTAAAAAACGTTGAAAATCTTAAAAGCACATGAAAAATATTAAGGTAGTCTAATTTTGGGGGTATATATACCGATATTCCCCCGTCGCTACGCCCCTGTAAGAAACTAGACTATAGTCCAGGTTTATGAAAAATAGTTGGCCCCTCATGATTAGAAGTTGCCACCCCCAACGACCGTCCCCCACTTGCCAATTCCTGGAGCCGTCACTGCTCCTTCTGGGTCCGAGTGATCGTAAAAATCACTCGATCATCATCTTCCGATCATTCTTAGTTATATCACGAGGTTTTTATACGGTACGAACCGTGTCATTGCCACTTAAGGGCTTTTTCTTTGCTTGCCTTAGTACAGTGGTTCTCAAGCTGGAGTTCACGGTCCTCTAGGGTACCACCGTCAGCTTTCTACTGCACTATAGGCCCTATAGAAATTGTCTAATAATATAACAATAATAATATTTATTATTATTATTAATTTATTATTATTATTATTATTATTATTATTATTATTATTATTATTATTATTATTATTATTATTATTATTATTATTATTATTATAATCCCTGCGTCTGAATTACTTGTTAGGAGCGCGGTGAGGCAGAAAAGATCAATCGTCACCTGATCTACCAGATGGAAAACTTCCAGGTGCCAGAGACTTCCTATTATGTAGAAGCAAAAGCCGACATCTTCGAACTGAAAAAGAAGCTTCAAATTTGGCAAAGAAAAACCGAAATTACGGCCGTAAGCAGCAGATAGGCCTACTAAGCACAGGACTCAAAAACCTTCATAGATAGAAATATGAAAAAATCCAGCTGTATCACTTCTTTCTGTGTGTGGATAGTTAGGCGCAGTGTTTATTCTAGCCACCTTGACATTGGGGGTTGAAATGTTTGGGGGCAAGATTTGTCTCTCCACGCTTTTGGGGGAAATTTCTATCCCCAAGCCAACATATACATTTGGGGGGATTTTAAAACTTTGGGGCGAATCCCCACCAAAAGGCCTAGAATAAACACTGGTTAGGCGGATTAGTAATGTTCCGCATTATATCTTTAAAGTTTCTACAAATCTCTAAACTTTAAATATGGCATATACACTTCTTCGGTAAATCGACACATTTTAGGCTACTATGCTTAACAGGGATATTTTAACACCCCCTAACACCCTCCCCAACAACCCCCACCCCCGCCAATTTGAGGTCGACACCCACAAAATTTGGTAATGTGACAATGGTATGCATACAAAATGCATACTAATTAGCCCTGAACACCCCCAAATGGAGAAGTACACCCCAAACTTTTATTCTCGGATGACCATTTTTGCTTGTCAGTCTTTTATGAGACTCGATAACGTTTTTTTGCTTGTCAGCCTTTTTGGCCTAAAATTTCCAAATTCCGACATCCCCCAGATTTTATCGACATCCACCCCCAATTCACAATCCTAGAAATAACCCTGATGCTTAAATCTGTTTTTTTATTGAAGCTGTACAGAGCAATATTTTGTATATTTATTAAGACTTGTTTGGTATAGATCTGCGTGCATTTCAAATATTTCAGATGGCTTTGCACGCGAAGAGAAACGTTTGGCAACGAATCCTGAACCAGTGTCGACCCAAGCAGGAAGTCAAAGCGACGGCTTAAAAGCCTAATAATTGTAATCCTTGGACACTTAATTCTCGCCTGCAGTGGTCAACGGACGCGATATTTTTGACAGGAATCGCAAATCTTCTAGACCGATTCATCTACTATATGTTGAACGGAATTTAGGCCAAATGAACGAGCGACTATAAGATCAAAGCACACATGTCCCACCCATACATCCACCATGATGGGTAGAGTAGATCTGGTTAAGAAGAAGTCCATCCCAAAAGTTTTATTGTTTGTGACAATGAAGAGGAGGACTTTCGGTGACACACTGGGGTCGGGTGGTGCTGGATGGCGTCGTGACACCACGCACCGTGAATTATAAAAATCTGTGTTAGAAATTAGACTTTGCTAAATTATATTTTCCACCTTTAATTTCTCTCAGAAAAGAATTCAATCTCTGTGCAAAGTGAAATCAATTCTTGCCGATACTCTTTCTCCTCTATGCACATTTGTTTCAATGGATCGAATCACGCAGAGGCCGAGCTAGAGGCAAGGGGGACAGATATCAGGGTTACTTCTAGGATTATCAATTTGGGGGGTGTCGGTATATTTTGAGGGTCCCTGCCCAGAAAGTCTGACAAGCAAAAAAGGTCATCCCAGGCTAAAATGGAGGGGGTTGAAAAATATCCCTGGTACATATGTCCCCGGGCGCCAAGGCGCCAAAATCGGGTTTAAGGTAGCAAAAAAAAGCAAACAAAACAAGATATATACACTGTAGTTGTATAGGCCGCCCGCACTCATAAAACTAACATAGCCAGGCAAAATAAGTGACGACCTTTTTTGCTTGTCAGTCAAGATTTTCGGAAGTAAGAGGGTCATCATCAGTATGTTTGACCCCGGGCAGCGGACACCCTAGCTCCGCCTCTGTAATCACGGCATTCAAAAGACAAAATTACTGTACACTGTAATGCCTCTATACTGTAAATTAGTCGATGGCATGAAAAGCAAATGCAGTAACAAAACAGTGTACACACTAAATACAAGTAAACAACTGACAACTTGAAAATAATATCTGCTACAAATATGAACAATTGTCTCTACGTCATCTACATCATTAAAAATTACATGAGTCTCAGAGCATTTGGATAAAACGCAAAGCACTAATTACTAAACATTAGTAAAATGGCGGTAACAAACAGGTACAAGAGTATAGGACTTGATCAACTATAACTTATCTTGGCATAGATTGGTTGCAATTGGCACTGGCCTTTGAGTTGAGTCAAATAAATATGAACTACTATTGACAACTCTGTGACTTGGTTGACTATTCCTATAACACAATGATTCAAGTGGTGAAAAAAACGAAATTGTAAACAATGTAAGCACTATCATATTAACAAATTTACTTCAAAATATTTCAAAAGGTTTATAAAAGAAGTAACAAAATAAACGGCACATACCACTCTAACCATGACCGCCGAGAGGGGGGAAATTCACGGGGACCCGGTGACCTGTAGGGGGCCCGGGCCGGTGACGTATTACGTATATTAACATCCTAAACCCTGAAAAAGGCTGAGGAGCAAAAAAGGGTCATCACCAGTTTTCACACACCTTTCGTACAGGGGCCCGGAATTTCTCTCGACGGGCCTGACCCTAACATGAGAAAAGCCATCCCAATGCCAGGTTTTGAAATGCTCGGCCTAAACCAAAGCTTTAGATCAAGCGAGATTCTCGAGACGACAGAACTGACAATGCCCAAAGTGCATTTTTAAGTGATCACAGAGTTCCAATTCCTTATTAACCCCTTAACTGGGTGCCCCGAGTAACGCTTGTCCATTTACATTGAGTTACAAATAGTTGCCCAGTTAAGGGGTTAAATTGGTAGTTTTCTGAATTTTAGAGAAAACTGCCATGCACTTTTCAAACCTATCTCCTTGGTTAAATATAAATATACTCTCTTTGATTAAGCATATAGTCCGGAAATATCATTCTTCACATACAAAAACTTGACTAATTTAAGACTGTGAATAGGGGACTTTGAAATTCTGGGCCCTCTGTCCGATGACAAAACCATGGAGAACCACTGTTAATATATTACCATTCATGTACACTAGTAATGTTTCAGCAGTCCAGCAAAACAAATATCAAGCAGTCGGTGACATATTATATTTTGCCCTGTGGTTCAAATTCACTCATTTGCCAAGACATGAGGACAGAATTTCACGATAAACAAATTTGAACTTCAAAACCAAAATTTTGACGCAAGACACACTTTAAAACTCATTATCAAAAAATGCAAACTCAGTTCTACAAGCATGAAAAATGCAATTTATTCTACATCACTACCGTGGCAACTAATCCTACATTAGAAATGCATATAAACATTGGTTTTCAAGAAGAATAAAATTCCAAGTCAACAACTTCTTTAAAAACTGCACTAGTCACATTTCTTTTAGCATAAAATTACAAAATTTTGATAATTAACATGCTTTACTTAATTTAAACAAATTTCAAACCAAGATAAAGTCAATGTAGAAACCATGATGTAAATATGCATTCACAGCCGTTTAACATTTCAAAACTCACATAATTATCTGTCAACAAGACAGTTAGCAATATTATTAACAAAAAATATCACATGTTGCCAAAGTCTCCATTAAAATTTTTCAAATGGATGAAGCAGATTTGCAAAAGCAAATTTAAAGCATATAAAAATAGAAAAATCGGACAACGAAGATGATAAAGCTTTGCACCACAAAAGTTCCATTATTTTTCAGAACTGTTGAAAAAGATCCCCAAGCACAATTCCATTTAAAATGTAAAATCTTTTAAAATATCAGCAGACTGTTGTGCTTCAAACCTGGCCTGCAAATAAATCGCAAAAACTGAACGCAGTAGTGTGTGAATGGATAACAAAGGCACAAATAATTAGATCGCGTCGCAGCTTTGTACGGAAAAGTTAAACCTCGGCAATATCGCATTTCGAATTGGACGCCTGTTTGTAGATCGGAGACTGTGAACTGAATTCATCGTATTTCGAAAGACGAGTAAAACCTCTTGACTTTTTCACCACACGACAGGCAACAACTATGATGACAAGTCCGATCAGGAGACCAGCGAGAAAAACGCCACCAACGATAGCTGATGATAAAAAATGCATTGGCAAGTGATAACTAATTAGAAATGCTGCTGCTGCTACAGTAACTTCCAAACCTCTATCTTCAATATCAAAATCAAACAAAACCTATTCAGAGAAACTGTTTCAAAGATAGGCTCAGTGCATTGGTTCTGATTCATTAAAATCAAGTTAACCCCTTAACTGGGGATCCCGGATATATCCGTCCATTTTACATTGAGTTACAGTTAAATACACAGTTAAGAGGTTAAAAGAACTATTCCCCTAACCTTAAAATAACTTTTTTCATAATTTCACACCATAATTACCTCCTGTATTTCACACCCATATATAAAAAAGACACAGTTAAAACTATATCATTCAGCACAAAAACCTACATGACTACATTTATTTATTTAAATTCATCACAGTAATTTACCAAAAGCTTAACTCCCAAAAGTAGTATTAGTTATAACCAACAAGTAGAAATATTTCATTACTCAACCAAATAGTCAGTTAAAAGCCACTGAACCTTCAATTCTACTAACTTAAGACTTGTTTAACTGTTGATCCTGTATACAAAATATCAAAGAAATTCTTTAAAACAGCAACAAAGTATAAGCATTACCTCCAATGACAAATGGATTACTGGTTGCAAAGTAGTCCCTCAAGTGTCCAACATCTGGGTCTGAAATATGATAAAGATGAAACCACAAAAATCAATCAGTTTTCATCATCAATGCATAACAAATTGCTGCAAAAGTCCATTCCTGTTGAGAATGCACAACTGCACATCTTCCATGTAACTCAAATA